>CAUYLG010040856.1:0-74693 GCA_963573385.1 Cacajao melanocephalus
CATTCTAGCCTGGGCAGTAGAACAAGAATCCTGTTCTCTCTCCCTCTTTTTCTTCCTCTTTCTTTCTCTCGTACATTCTTTTTTTTTTTCTTTCTTTCACTCTCACTTTCTTTCCTCTCTTTTCCTTTCTTTCAAAAAAAATAAAAAATAAAAAAATAAAAAATAATAAAAAAAAGAAGTAGTGAAAAGATATTTTGAGGAAAAAAAAAAAAAAAGAAAAGAATTTTCAACCAAGAATTTCATATCTAGCCAAACTAAGTTTCATAAGCAAAGGAGAAATAAAATCCTTTACAGACAAGCAAATGCTGAGAGATTTTGTCACCACCAGGACTGCCTTACAAGAGCTCCTGAAGGAAGCATTAAACATGGAAAGGAACAACCAGTACTAGCCACTGCAAAAACACACCAAATTGTAAAGACTATTGACACATGAAGAAACTGCATCAACTAATGGGCAAAATAATCAGCTAGCATCATAATGACAGGATAAAATACACACATAATGGGCTGAATGTTAACGGGCTGAATGCCCCAATTAGAAGACAGACTGGCAAATTGGATAGAGTCAAGACTCATTAGTGTGCTGTATTCAGGAGACCCATCTCGCATACAAAGACACACATAGGCACAAGATAAAAAGACGGAGGAATATTTTACGAAGCAAATGGAAAGGAAAAAAAAGCAGGGGTTGCAATCCTAGTCTCTGATAAAACAGACTTTAAACCAATAAAGATCAAAAAAGACAAAGAAGGGCATTACATAACGGTAAAGGGATCAATGCAACAAGAAGAACTAACTATACTAAATATATATAAACCAATACAGGAGAACCCAGATTTATAAAGCAAGTTCTTAGAGACCTACAAAGAGACTTAAATGCCCATGTAATAATAGTGGGAGAATTTAACACCCCACTGTCAATATTAGACATATCAATGAGACAGAAAATTAACAAAGATATTCAGGACTTCAATTCAGCTCTGGATCAAGCAGACCTAATAGACATCTACAGACTCTCCATCACAAATCAACAGAATATACATTCTTCTCAGCACCACATTGCACTTATTCTAAAATTGACCACTTAATTAAAAGTAAAACACTCCTCACAAATGAAAAAGAACAGAAATCATAACAAACAGTCTATCAGACCACAGTGCAATCAAATTAGAACTCAGGACTAAAAAACTCACGCAAAACCACACAACTACATGGAAACTGAACAACCTGGGACTGGGTAAATAACAAAATTAGGCAGAAATAAATCAGTTCTTTGAAACCAATGAGAACAAAGATACAACATATCAGAATCTCTGGGATACAGCCAAAGCAGTGTTTTGAGAGAAGTCTATAGCACTAAATGCCCACAAGACAAAGCAGAAAAGATCTAAAATAGACACCCTAACATCACAATTTAAAAAAAAAAACTAGAGAAGCAAGACAAAGCAAATTGAAAAGTTGGAAGAAGACAAGAAAAAACTAAGATCAGAGCAGAACTAAACAAGATAGAGACATGAAAGAACCTTCAAAAAAATCAATGAATCCAGCAGCTGGTTTTTTGAAA
The DNA here is from genome assembly GCA_963573385.1 of Cacajao melanocephalus. NCBI lineage: Eukaryota > Metazoa > Chordata > Mammalia > Primates > Pitheciidae > Cacajao > Cacajao melanocephalus. The sequence goes on from CAUYLG010040856.1 coordinate 1,565, forward strand.
AGATCAAAAAAATTGACCACTAGCCATACTAATAAAGAAGAAAAGAGAGAAGAATCAAATAGATACAATCAAAAATTATAAAGGGGAGATCACCACTGATCCCACAGAAATACAAACTACCATCAGAGAATACTATAAACACCTCTATGCAAATAAACTAGAAAATCTAGAAGAAACTGATAAATTCCTGGACACATACACCCTCCCAAGAATAAATCAAGAAGTCAAATCCCTCAATAGACCAATTACAAGTTCTGAAATTGAAGCAGTAATTAATAGCCTACCAACAGCAACAAAAAAAAGCCCAGGACCAGACTGAGTCATAGACAAATTCTGCCAGAGACACAAAGAGGACCTGGAACTATTCCTTCTGAAACTATTCCAAACAACAGAAAAAGAAGGACTCCTCACTAACTCTTTCTACGACGCCAACATCATCCTGATACCAAAATATGGCAGAGACACAACAAAAAAAGAAAATTTCAGGCCAATATCCCTGATGAACATTGATGCAAAAATCCTCAATAAACTTCTGGCAAACCGAACCCAGCGGCACTTCAAGAAGCTTATTCACCACGATCAAGTTGGTTTTATCCCTGGGATGCAAGGTTGGCTCAACATACACAAATCAACAAACATAATCTATCACATGAACTTAATTATCTCAATAGATGCAGACATAGATTATCTCAATAGATACCTTCAATAAATCCCAAAAGCCCTTCATGCTAAAACTCTCAATAAACTAGGTATTGATGGAATGTATCTCAAAATAATAAGAGCTATTTATGACAAACCCACTGCCAATATCATACAGACTGGGCAAAAACTAGGAGCATTCCCTTTGAAAACTGGCACAAGACAAGGATGCCCTCGCTCACCACTCCTATTCAACATAGTATGGGAAGTTCTTGCCAGGGCAATCAGGCCAGAGAAAGAAATAAAGGATATTCCAATAGGAAGAGAGGAAGTCAAATGGTCTCTGTTCCCAGATGACGTGATTGTATGTTTAGAAAACCCCATCATCTCAGCCCAATATCTGAAGCCAATAAGCAACTTTAGCAAAGTCTCAAGACATAAAATTAATGTGCAAAAATCACAGGTATTCCTATACACCAAAAACAGAGAGTCAAATCACAAGTGAACTCCTATTCACAGGTGCTAAAAAGAGAATAAAATACCTAGGAATAAAACGTACAAGGATGTGAAGGACCTCTTCAAGGATAACTACAACCCACTGCTCAAGGAAATAAGAGAGGACACAAACAGATGGAAAAATATTCCATGCTCATGATTAGGAAGAAGCAATATCATCAAAATGGCTATACTGCCCAAAGTAATTTATGAATTCAATGCTATCCCCATCAAGCTACCATTGACTTTCTTCACAGAATTAGAAAAATAAATCTTAAATTTAATACAGAATCAAAAAAGAGCCCACATAGCTAAGACAATCCTAAGAAAAAAACAGAAAAAAAAAAAAAAGCTGGACGCATCATGCTACCTTACTTGAAACTATACTATAAGGCTACAGTAACCAAAATAGCATGGTACTGGTACCAAAACAGAGATATAGACCAATGGAACAGAGCAGAGGTCTCAGAAATAGTGCCACATATATACGACCAGCTGACCTTTGACAAACCTGACAAAAACAAGCAATGGGGAAAGGATTCCCTGCTTAATAAATGGTGTTGGGAAAACTGGCTAGCCATATGCAGAAAGCTTAAACTGGATCCCTTTCTTACACCTTATACAAAAATTAACTCAAGATGGATTAAAAAGATTTAAACATAAGATCTAACACCATAAAAACCCTAGAAGAAAACCTAGGCAATACCATTCAGGACACAGGCACAGGCAAGGACTTCTTCCCTAAACACCAAAAGCAATGGCAACAAAAGCTAAAATAGACAAATGGGATCTAGTTAAACTAAAGAACTTCTGCACAGCAAAAGAAACTATCATTAGAGTGAACCTGCAACAAATAGAATAGGAAAAAACTTTTGTAATCTATCTGTCTGACAAAGGGCTAATATCCAGAATCTACAAAGAACTTAACCAAATTTACAAGAAAAAAGAACCCTATCAAAAAGTGAGCAATGAATATGAACAAACACTTCTCAAAAGAAGACATTTATGCAGCCAACAAACATGGAAAAAAGCTCATCAACACTGGTCATTAGAAAAACGAAAATCAAAACCACACTGAGATACCATCTCACAACTGTTAGAATGGTGACCATTAAAAAATCAGGAGAAAACAGATGTTGGAGAGGATGTGGAGAAATAGGAATGCTTTTACACTGTTGGTGGGAGTGTAAATTAGTTCAACCATTGTGGAAGACAGTGTGGCAATTCCTCAAGGATTTAGAAATAGAAATACCACTTGACCCAGCAATCCCATTACTGAGTATATACCCAAAGGATTATAAATCATTCTATTATAAAGATACATGCACATATATGTTCATTGCAGCACTGTTTACAATAGCAAAGACCTGGAACCAACCCAAATCCCCATCAATGAGAGACTGGATTAAGAAACTGTGGCACATATACACTATGGAATACTATGCAACCATAAAAAACAATGAGTTCATGTCCTTTGCAGGGACATGGATGAATCTAGAAACCATCATTCTCAGCAAACTGACACAAGAACAAAAAACCAAACGCTGCATGTTCTCACTCATAAGTGGGTGTTGAACAATGAGAACACATGGACACAGGGAGGGGAACATCCCACACTGGGCTCTGTTGAGGGGGCTAAGGGAAGGATACCAGGGGGTGGGGCGATTGGGGAGGGATAACATTAAGAGAAATATGCAATGTAGGTGATGGGGGAATGAAGGCAGCAAAGCACTATGGCATGTGCACACCCATGTAACAATCCTACAAGATCTGCATGTGTACCCCAGAACTTAAAGTATAATAAATATATATATACATATAAATTAAAACAAAAAAAAAATTTTAATTGTATGTAACCCAAATAAAATACATTATCAAGTTATTGTGGCAACATTGACCCTACCCAAAAAGATGACTTCAATAAATTTATTTAGGAGTAGGAATCATCCATTAATAAAGAAAATTAAAAAAGCATTTCTTTTTTTATTTGATTTTTATAAGTTGTACACACAAGTAAAATTGTTAATTATTATCATGATTATGGTAATAGTAGCAGTATTTTGTATTTACTGCAATGTAACTAAACATCATCTCTCAAAGTTTTAGAACAAATAGAAATATTCTCATTTAAAAATTAATATTATTTATGATTTTAAAATTAATATTATTTATGATGTTTCCTGCTTTTCGCTATCATAAACGGTGCTGTAGTGAACATTCTTATATGTGATATTATTTAAAAATCACCTATTTCCTTATTTTCTAGTAAAGTTATCACTACATTAAATTATACATATAGGCCAGGCCCAATGGTGCATGCCTGTAATCCCAGCACTTTGGGAGGCCAAGACAGGCAGATCACAAGGTCAGGAGTTCAAGACCAGCCTGGCCAATATAGTGAAACCCCATCTCTACTAAAAATACAAAAAATTAGCTGTGCATGGGGGTGCTTGCCAGTAGTCACAGCTACTTGGGACACTCAGGTATATATATATATTTTTTAGTTTGATTTTATTTTAAGTTCCAGGATACATGTGCATGACCTGAAGGTTTGTTACATAGGTAAACATATGCTATATGTGCTATGGTGGTATGCTGCACCTATCAACCCATCCCTAGGTATTAAGCCCTGCATGCATTTATTTATCCTGATACTCTCCTTCCCACTATGCTCCCCTACACAGGCCCCAGTGTGTGTTGTTCTGGTCCCTGTGTCCATGTGTTCTCATTATTTAGCTCTCACTTATAAGTGAGAACATGTGGTGTTTGGTTTCCTGTCTGCATTAATTTGCTGAGGATAATGGCTTCCAGTTCCCTCCATGTCCCACAAAGGACGTGATCTTGTTCCTTTTTATGACTGCATAGTATTTTATGTTTTATATAGAGAGAAATTTCTTTATATATATACATATATATATATATATATATATATGTATATATATATTTCTTTATCCAGTCTATCACTGATGGACATTTGGGCTGATTCCCTGTCTTACTGTGAATAGTGCTGCAATGAACATATGTGTGCATGTATCTTTATAACAGAATAATTTATATTCCTTTGAGAATATACCTAGTAATGGAATTGCTGGGTAAAATAGGATTTCTGGTTCTAGGTCTTTGAGGAATTGCCCCACTCTTCTACAATGGTTGAACTCATTTACTTTCTCACCAACAGTGTAAAATCATTCCTATTTCTCCACAGCCTCCCAGCATCTGTTGTTTCTTGACTTTTTAATAATTGCCATTCTTACTGGCATGAGATGGTATCTCTTTGTAGTTTTGATTTGCATTTCTCTAATGATCAGTGATGCTGAGCTTTTTTTCATGTTTATTGGGCACTAAGTGTCTTCTTTTGAGAAGTGTCTGTTCATGTCCTTTGCCCACTTTTTAATGAAGTTTTTTTTTGTAAAAAATATATCTATATTTTAAATGCTTTTGATTGATAGTAAATAGAATTGATTTTCATCTTCCTAGGCCATGTTGTAAACAAGACTATTTGATATATTCAAAAATATATCTTTTATCTAATACATTATTATGACAATTTATTATATGATCAACGTTGATGATAAAATAGTATGGTGTTAATATATCATTTATTATAATTAATATATATTTAGAATTGTAATTAATATTATTTGTAATAAAATCAATACTGTTTATGATGAAAAATATTTATATTATTTATGATGAACATATCTATGTTACTTTCAGTCAGGTAACATAGACAATTATTGCCTTTATATAATTATCTTCAATACAACAGTTTTATAAATCAGAAAAATAGCACAAATTGCTATTGCTTTTGTTTATTGATTAGCAAATAAAAATATAGCTAAGGCTTCAATTTCTTTTTTAACAAAGTAATTTATTATTATTGGTAGTCAAAATCTTAAGTACGATCAGCTGTAATTTGAGCAAATTGATGCAAAAACTGTTTTCAAGTACTTACCACATCATGTTAGGTTCTCTGTATGTTTAACCGTCTGGTGAACAAAGGAAAAGTGTGTTTTTTTAGAAAAGGTTTTTGCAGTGTTGTTTCTGAATCGACTACATCAAAATCACACCGGTGTTTGTTTAAAAAAATTATAGCTTCTTGAGTAACCTCTGAAGAATGGAAAAATAGTCTGTACTGTAGGGCTCAGATATCTGAATTTTTGACAAACTTCCCAGATGACCCACAGTCCACAATCAAGTTTGAGAATTAGTGTTCAAGAAGGTTTTCTTACAGGATACCTAATCAAGATCTCAGAGACCAGTTGTAAAATGTAAATACATAAATGCGAATTTTAAAAATGTAGGAGAGTCTTGAGAAAATGTCTGGTTAAAAATAAAAGCTTACCAGAGAAGGCTTCCAAGGATCTAATAACTCTTATGGCTTCCAGCCTTTCTTTTTGTACCAGAAAATAGTAGAAGCAGAAAAGAGTTTGTAGATCCCACATTAATACATTTGTAAGGTCATCCAAGCACACTCTTTCACTGAAAGCCTTCATTGCCTCATGTAGCAAACTTTGCAACTACTATGCTCTGCCCTAAAGATATAACAGAATATTATCAGTTTTAACCTGCAGGGCTGCCAACATTCCTGACTTTTTAGATCTCAAGGGACGGGAAAAAGCAAATGGATAACTTTAGATTACATTAAAAAGCAATTCTTGTTTTAACCTAAGAATCGCATCTCACTATCTTGGCTGTGAATTATAAAGCAAACTTGTTAAAAGTAGCAGAAATTACTTCTACTGCTAAGTTACTTTTTCAATTATTTTTATCTTTTAGAATTATTTTTTAATACTAAAGCTATAGTTTAATATACAATTATAGATTTAAAAATATCTATTTTTGCAAGAACCAAACCACAGTAGGAAAGGGAGTAAAAGATTGGAGCTTACAGTAAGAAGACAAATGCAGGTATATAGTTGACTAGGAAGGCTTAAGGGAACCCAAGCCAGTACTCTCTCCATCTTTTATTTTTGTTCCTCCTTGGTCAATTACTTCTCTCCTTTTGCAGACTAGCTGTTTTTCCTTGTCCAGTTTTACATAATGACGAATATAGTCAATAAGAGATTCTGAAAGTAACTGGAAACTGTTTTATTTTTCTCTGACTCATATTATATTTAGTCATAAGTGATAGCCCCACACAAAGGCTAAATAACTGTTCAGGTGTTGGAGGTTTGGGAGAGGGACTCACATTTGCCACTCTTGGATCTAGTACCCATTCTTGGATGTGTAATTGGGAAGGTTTGGGCAGGGATGGAGTGAAGGATGGAGATGGAAAGTGGGGATCAAACTGTATAAACATAATTGCAAGACGTCCTGGGGTTCAGGAGAAAGGGGCAATGAAAAAGGGAATCATCTGAAGCCCCTATAACAGTTTTGATGTTTTTATCAGGAAGCCTGATTACCAGAAAGCATAAAAAAATCTAAAGTTGCTTCACCTGTTAAGTATGAGCAAGAGGCTTTTTACTCATGTACAGATTTTGTCTAAATTATACAAACAAATCCTTAAAAGACAGTACAGTATAACATCATTAATTGGAAACTTTTGTTTTGTCTGCTATAAGCCAGGTGCTTTATATACGTTATTTTATTTGTTTCCTGCAACTGAATAACTATCCCCATTTTACAGATTAAAACATTTATGTTCCGGTGCTAAATGAGCAATGAGAGATGAACCTAGGCATCTAAACCAGGACTGACAGAGCTAAAAAGCCATGCTTATTCCACTATGCGATTTAGATTTTCTGAGTTCAACACTGTATTCCAAACCAAGCTAACATTTTAATAATCAAAACTATTAGTCACTATGCATATAAAAGAAATGCTCAGAAAACAGGATACAAAATGTGATGGAATCATTGTTTTCTTCACCCCAAATACCCTCAATGTTTTAGAGAAAAACTTCCAAAAATAAGATTCATATGACCAACTTCTCTGCTCATTTACCTTGATAGCTGATGTAGGGGAATATTGCTTATATCGTGGAAGAAGAGATAAGGGAAATATTCTCCAACTTCTTTAAGAGATAAAGCTGGTATTTTGGGAAGTAGATTTGTATGTTAAGACTGCTTTGCAACATTCAATGGTCTAAAAGAATGTAGTGTCCTGAAGTACTTTCTCCACTTCACTAACTTAGGTACTAGGAAAATTTGTCTTCATTTGTAACCATACTCTGAGAGTGGGATGTGTTGGGTACCAATTTTCCAGGCTGCTATTTTCGGAACATATGGGCAAAGCTGAAATATATGAACATATGTATGTATGTTTGTGTACATATACGAGCATGTATATTTGTATAAGCAACCACATTTTTATTCTCCCCCTCATCCTCCCGCCCTCTTCTACATTTGGAAGATATTTGAAATACAGAACATGTGTTTTGTGGGCAGGCAGTTGTATTATTTTATAATGATCCACAATTGTGTATGTGTATGTGTGTGTTTCCCTTAACAAATCTGCAAGCAATTAATGTATTCTGTAGCTAAAAATTATTCCATAGGAATTATTCCCATTTTCTTTGTGTGAATGCATTACATACCCTTCCATGAGGGCAGAGATCATATGTTATTAACTTGTTAAGAATATTTGAGTTTAAATTATTGCATATGCACCAAATAAGAATTTGCCAGAATTTTAGAATATACAAATGTTAATAATTGTGATAACTGTTGGTATTACTTTAAGACATTCAGTGTAAAAGCACAGACTGTAGAAGTGGGTTTGTGCATTGGTGAATAAGCACGTATTTGTGAGGTGTCGTCTGTGAGTATGTAAGTGAAGAGAGTCTGTGATGTGAGTTCTTCCACAGGCAGGCATTTTTTGTTTGACAAATATTGGTGGAACTAATAATTTTCTTAACCTTTTAAATAGTCAGTTATATTTATAATATGTAATATTTGACAGTGTATCCAAATATCAGTAGGTATAAAATTACACAATTTACCCTTCTCTAGTAATGTGCGCGTTCTTCAAAATGATCCATAGTTTACCATGCCTTCCTTTTCCTATTTCATTTCTCTGTTCTTTGCATTTAAAATAAATAAATTAAAATGGCTAAAAATATGGTTTATTTTTGTAATTTTAAGTTTGGATGGTTCATTTAAAGTCTCTATATCTAAAAAAAAAAGATCATATTTTACCATTAACCATTTTGGAAAACAGAAATCTATTAAAAAAAACAAATTACATTAGAACAAAATTTTATTCCATAACTATTGATTAGAAGCAGTTGATATTATGTGTTCATTTAAACATTTTGTGGCATTCTAGGTATCTTATATGATGTAAACATTTTACTCTCTGAACTAGGGCTCTTACTGCTTGAAAATACTGAGGGTATAGTTTTTTGGCTTGATCTCTGACTTAGTGATGTTTCAATCAGAATACAGCCATTTTCCAAATATGAACTACAACATACCACGCAGTATGGATAGTGTATACGCATGCTTCAAAGAATAATAGCCATTTGTTTCTCGTGAATCTTGGGAAAACCAAGGTGAAGAAATCGTAATAAACAAACAATGTAGTCCTTCCTTCAGCACATCTCTCTGCATGCTGAAGGTGTTTAGGTGAAGTTGTTTTACTCAAAGACCCCTTTCCTTTTCAATAAGTCAACATATTCTTGATCAGGATTTACCCAATCTCAGGTATTATTTTTTTCCTTTGAAAACATTAACTGCGTCTTTTAAAAACAGCAATCAGAACAAGATTAGTATGTTTTTAATGCAGAAATAGCACACATGTCAGCCTGTTATCCAATTTCTATGCTTCCTATTACACTTCTCTTATTACAGGCTCACAAGCACTGTTTTCCTAAAAGCACCTTTCAAGTACCCTGCCTTTCACTGAAATGTGGCTGCTACTGTGTACTTATTTTAAAAATGGCTTGACAGAATTGCTAATGTTCTCATTCCTTCAGGATATTTCCTAATACTTGTAGCCTTTTCATGTTTCTAATTAGGCCAGTAATGGTCCCTGAAGTTAAACCAATTAAAATTATTTACTGTGACACACAGTGTGGAGATAATTATCTGATATCTGAATCCAACTTCTGCTTACTTCGCAACATTACTTAATAGAAAACAGAGAAACTGATGCCCATGCTTTCATTTTACTTGTCTACCAAATGTGTTTGCCCTATAGCAAACTGTTTAAATAAAGCATTAAAATCTTTGTGGTGCTAATCAAAATGTTTAAAATCCACTCACCCTCCCTTTATAGTTCTGAAAAGCATAGAAAAACTCCTACACATTACCTTTTACATTACAGTTGCTGACCACCGTAGTAATATAGCCACATTATATACAGATAATGCAGCTTCTGCATTTTCTAGCAGCCTTACTTTTCTCTATTCCTCCACTTCCTTTATCTAATTATTATCTTTTTTCTTTTTAGCATTTCTCTTTTTCTTTGCTTTGCTTTTTTTCTTTGTCTTGTTTCTCCATGCTTTGTTTCAGATTGAGTGATTCACTATAAGGGCCACAAAACGAATGCACTTTGCAATGTATGTTTCATATGAGCAAGAGGTAATTCTGTATAGTCTAAACAGTTATTATAGCATCAAACAAGTGAGATTTATAATCATTTTATTCTTTGCATAGGGTTAGGGGTTTTAGAAGATTGAAGGTTTACCAAGAGGATTTTAATCGACAGCAGAAGTCTTAGCAAAAGTTCAGTTCATATTTAATGTAAAGCAAAATCCCGCTAGAAGAAAAAGAAACACAGAGAGCAAGTAAATCATGTCATGCGTTTCATTAAAAGTTGGCTGCCATCATGTAGAGAATTTGGATAAACGTAAAGACTGAGCCTGTAAGTTAGGCTTGCATATGCTGTAGTTAAATGCCAAAGTGCAGTCTCATAAAGAATTATAGCTTAGACACTTTGAGAACATTTAGCCCATAATCTCAATGCAAATTATTCTAAGAGAAAATTGAGTTTCATGCCAAAATGCTACCTTGAGACTGACAATGTACAGTTGGACATTTAGCCTGATCTTAGGATGGATTCCTTTACTGTTGCCTGCTTTTTGATCAAATATTCACGAACATCAGTACAGATACAGTGCAGACAATTTTCCAAGTTACCATGTGCTTAACTGGAGGCCCCTGGCAGTTTATAATAACTTCAATTTGGAGAAACAAACTGCAGCAGGGAGAATTTAGGCGCCATTCAATTCAGAACCATAGCCCAAGAGCTTGGTTTTCGGGAATTTCCAGTTCAGACTTTGGATCCTGTTTGGGAATTCCTGCTTATGAGGGATAATCTGAGATGCCCAGTAATTTTCCCCTGCATGTAGTAAGAGAAATGCTTGCCTGTGTACTTACATGCTTGAGAAGGCATAGAAGGCATGAGGTCAGCAGAGTGCCAGGAAAAGTACTAGAGACGTTTTAGAGAGACCTTGAGACCACTCAAACGTGGGATGCAATTCTTCGTACAAGCTCTCTTTCCTCTAGCACTGCATTTAATCTTAGCAGAACTCATGTGTTTTTGGTGGTTTATGATTTAAAAACTCTGTGCTTCTTCTCCGCGTAGAACCATGTATTTTGCACATACTTTCGTTAACGCAACAAGCTTTTTGCATTCTAATTATTTGTCTATGTTGGTGATATGATTTGGATTTGTGTCCACACCCAAATCTTATGTGGAATTGAAGGAGGAGCCTAGTGGAAGTGACTGAATCATGGGGGCCAATCTCCCCCTTGCTGTTCTTGTTACAGTGAGTGAGTTCTTGTGAGATCTGAGGGTTCAAAAGTGTGTAGCACTTCCACCTTGGCTGGCTCTTTCTACTGCTCCATCATGGTAAGATGTGCTTGGTTCCCTTCACTTTCTGCTGTGATTGCAACTTTCCTGTGGCCTCTCAGTTATGCTTCCCATTAGGCCTGCAGAACTCTGAGTCAATAAAATCATCTTTTTTCTTCATAAATTACCCAGTCTCAGGTAGTTCTTTTTTTTTTTTTTTTTTTTTTTTTTTTTTTTTTTTACAAATTTTAACTAATTTTTCCCAGGCTGGTGTGCAATGGTTGTATGTTGGGTTAACACAACCACCCCATCGCAGATTCAAGTGATTCTCTTGCCTCAGCCTCCCCAGTAACTGGGATTACAGGCATGCACCACCATGATGCCCGGCTAATTTTGTATTTTTAGTAGAGACAAGGTTTCTCCATGTTGGTCAGGCTGATTTCAAACTCCTAACCTCAGGTGATCCACCTGCCTCGGCCTCCCAAAATGCTGGGATTACAGGGGTGAGCCACTGTGCCTGGCCTCAGGTAGTTCTTTATAGCAGTGTGAGAACTAACTAATACAGTTGGTAAATAAATCTTAATGTTAACTACAATCAAAAGCATTTCTTCAAAATTAGTGATTTTTGGAATAGATGGATTATTAATTTAAAACCCTTAAAAGAGCAGAAAAAGAGGGATACTCCAACTATGTTTACTAATCTAAACTTTGCTATCTTTTACATTTTTATGTATGCACAATGTTTTATGTTAATTTATATGATACCGTATGTACTGTATCAATATTGTCTTTGCTTTCTCAACTCAGGATTATGATCAAAGTAGCCATGCTTTATAAAGCATTTAACACAGAGAATTTTACAGAATAATTATTCAGTTATTAAATTTTATATGAAATTCAAGAGCTATGGATTTTGTGCCATGAATACAAGTGCTTAGGGATAAATGGGATGCAGGAATAAATAAAAATGTCTGCGTCCCTCTCCTCAAGATTAAAGTCTGAGACAAAGAGAAGAGACAATAAGCACATTAATAAATAAGATTATATCAGGTACAAATAAATGCAAAGAAAAAGATAAAACAGGATAGTGAAGTAGTTACCAATGATAGGAGCTGATATTTCATTAGCTACGGTGGTTGGTGCCAAAAGATAAGAGAAAGTTATGTGCCAAAGTCTGGAGAACAGAATGAACTTGGATTGTCTGGGCAGTATAGCTAAAGGGGAAAGAGAAAGAGGCAAGAGAAAGGATTTGAGTTTAGAGATATAGGCAATATCCAGATCATAAAGTATTTATGGATTATGCTAAGGCCTCAAAATCTTATATTGATGTTAGGCTGCATTTGGAAGCCACTAGAGGATTTTAAGCATGGAAGTGAAACAATCTGAATTTACTTTTAGAGAAAATGTGAAGCTCATATTGGTTGAGTAATACATAGGCCTTTCAATGTTGATCAAAATGATGAAAATTACTGAGTGAAAGGTTTTAATGTTTGAAAAAGAAAATAACCATAATGAATTATTTAATAATTAAAAAAGCAACTACATCCGTGTGCAAATAACTGTATTGGTTTGCCAGGGCTACCATAATACACTGTGTGCATTAAACAACAGAAAATCATTGTACAATTCTGAAGGTCAGAAGTCTGAAATCAAGGTGTTTTCAGGATTGGTTCTGTTGTGGACTGAAAGATTGTATCCACCAAAAGGCATATGTTGGAGCCCTAACCCCTCATATGATGGTTTGAAGGTGGGCCTTTGCGGGGTAATTAGGTTTAGATGAGATCGTGAGAGTGAAACCCCCAGGGTAGAATTGATGTCCTTACGAGAAGTGGCAGAGACCAGACAGAGCTTGCTCTCTCTCCACCATGGTAGGACACAGTGAAAAGGTGGCTGTCTGTAAGACAGGAAGAGGGCACTTGCCAAAACCTAATAATACTGGAACCCTGATCTTGAACGTCTCCAAAACTGTGAGGATTGCATTTCTATATGGTATTTTGTTACAGCAGTCAGAGGAGACTAAATTGGATTCCTTCTGAGAGCTGTAAGAGAAGAATCTGTTCTAGGCCTCTCTCCTTGGCTTGTAGATGATCATCTTTATTGTCACATGGGCTTCTTCTTGTAAACATGCCTGGGTCCACATTTCCCCTTTTTTACAGGACAGCAGTCCTACTGGATTTGGGGCTCACCCCACTTCAGTGCAACCTCATCTTAACTAATTACATTTGTCGACAACCTTGTTTCCAAATAAGGTTCTACTCTATGTTACTGGAGATTAATATTTCATCCCATAAATTTGGGGGGGAGGATGCAATTCAATCTATAACAATAACTGTTTTATTAAACAAGCTGAAATTATTAAAATATAAGCAGTAAAAAAAAAATTCTACGTTAACAACCCTTTAAAGTTACTCTGCAGAATACTTCTTCCTTACTGCGTAGATGAAAACTTGATCAGATTCTCCAATCTGGCTTTTTTTTTTTTTTTTTTTTTGCTAGTTCATGTGATTTTTCATCTCAAGAATAACATTATTTCAAAAATTAAAACTTCTACCTGGTGGCATAATTGCATAATTTCTTATATGTGCAATGTAAAATTTCTTACTTCTTACCTTATTATATCTTTAAGTGAGGAAGTCTACATGGTTTTAGTCTGATTATGCCCTCCTAGGAGAAGGAAGGTATAGTCAGACATTCTGTCTTTCCTAGCTCCAGCTCCTACTCTCCCCGTTCAGTTGCCTGATTTCTGATCCCTTCAGTGTTTTACCAAGGTGGGGAGAGTGATTTAGGGGAAAGGATCTTATCAGAGACCACAATTGTGCACCAGGCTAGGGAGACACTGAAAGCTGGTTTTGACTTTTTGGGCTACTTTTGTAGGTTAAAAAAAAGTCATTGAAACTTCCCACTGCAACACCATGGTAAAGGGAAATGGGGGTGATTTACTCTCTTAGGACACTGGCACTCAGCTCCTATGTGGTTTCTATCCAGACCATTTTTGTTGAGGCCATTTCCCTTTCACATGGCTGTCTTGAGCAGAGTCCTATTTCAGATGGCTGTAGGCTTTTGTGTTGGTTCATTCTTGTGTTGTTATAAAGGAATACCTGAGGGTTGGTAATTTATAACGAAAAGAGGTTTTATGTTGGTTCATGGTTCTACAGACCGTACGTGAAACACAGTGCTGACATCTGTTCCTGGTAAGGACCTCAGGAAGCTTGCATTCATGGAAGAAGGCAGAGGGGGAGCCAGGGCATCACATGGCAAGAGCAGGAGCAAGAGAGATGGGAGAGGAGCCAGGCTTTTTTTTTAAACAACTGATTCTCATGTGAAGAAAACAAGAGAGAAATGCCTTATCACCACCGGGAGGAAACCAAGCCCTTCATGGGGTATCTGCCCACCCCCATAACCCAAATGCCTCCCACTAGCTCCCACTTCCAACATTGAGGATTACATTTCAATGTGAGATTTGGAGGAGATAAACATTTAACCCAAAGCAGCTTTCTCTTGTATTTCACATTCAAGGCTCTAGAACCACATGCATCTTCTCTGCCAGTGACACTAGGACAGTTTGATTCCAATGAATCTCACCATATCTCAACTAAAAGCCATACTGCCTTTTTTGTTTTGATTTCCTAAATGGGTGTCAGAGACTAGACTACCCTATCCCTAATTCTAGAGATCACAACACCAGTTCTCTGAGTAACCCCCTTCAAGCCTTCTTGTGGTCTTTAATTTGGAAGACTGAAGCCTCTACAAATTTCTCACAAGGAGGACTTGGATAACTATTTAGAAGAGAGGAGGATGGAAAACTTTTATAACGTTCTCAGATTTTGTTTTGGAAAATGTTTCTCTTCCTGGTGCTGTTTGATTTCAACATTTTATTATTTGCTTACAGGTGTTGAATGAAGGGTCCCCTCCTCACATTTAGGGAACCCTCTTTTATAAGTCTGGCATGTATCTTTGGAATAAAGAGGAGATGACACCAATTCTTTTGTTGTTAAACTTCAAGGATTCACTTGAAATAAAGGAGTCCCATTTTGCCATTTAGTTACTCATGTGACAGTGAAGTTCAGGTTATAGGAGAAAAGGAATCAGCTAGAGTCACACACAAAGTACTTTTGGTTCATGTGAGTCCTTCTGCCTGCATTTGAAGAAGTCACCAGTAAGATGGTTTTCTGATGTATGTCTATCTGCAATTAATAGAAACACCAGATTTGTTCTGATTCCCTCTGGAGATATATTTACCTCAAATATTCTGATAATACTCTTAAAATCAGGGGATCTTCTCTAGCACACAGGTGATATATCGCTCCAGATCTTCATCCATGAGCTTTGGGAAGACTTAAGGTGATGCAAAATGTCTCTCAACATATTTTTGGTGCTCGGCTCACATGCCCTTTCCTAACTGGCTCTTCACAGGCTGCTGGAAAGCTGGAGCTTATCACTTTCACCTGTGGTTCCTGGAGATTTGCCCTTGACTGACCATAGCTAGCTTGCTGGAGGTGGCTGGGAAACTAAACCCTCAACCCAGGGAGAGCCAATAAATACAAGCCAGGGGACAAAAGCCTGGCCTTTCTACTTCAAGACCCATAAGTTTGCTGTGTTGTTATGCTTCTGAGCTCCTCTTGCTGTTGAAGCCAGCATTAGACTTTACTGAACACCATAACTTCTTCATTTCCTTCCCCTTTCCTTTCCTAGTTCCTTCTTCTTACTGAGAGATTTTTTTCCTGACAACACATTCCTCCTCAAATGGGGAGATTTTAACCTATTTATTCTGTTTAGATAGAAGGCAACAGAGTAAATTTTCTAGTTCTCTTTGGATTCAAATGTAGTAATGCCTAATTTTCTATGAGTGTGTCTATTTCACCAAATTTAATGACATAAATATTTTTATATTCTTCTATGCTATTAATCTCTACTGAAGCTGCAATTATGTTTCCTGTTTCACTCTGAATATTATTTGTACTTATGTTTATTCCCTTAATTACAGAGGTCTTCTGTTTTATTATCATTTTCTAAGAAATAGTTTTGGCTTTATTAACTTTATTTAATATTAGATTGCTATTTCATTAATATCTTTTCTTTATTATTTCTTTTCCTTTTTTTTGCATTTATTTTTACTTTTTCTAACTTCTTACTTGTTTTATTTTCACATTCATTTGTATTAACATAAATACTTAAGCAAGTATGTTTCCCTTTCTGAACTGTTTTTTCTGCTTCCAACAAGTGTTAGGTATAATTTGCTTCTTTTTCACTTCTGTGTATTTTCTAGTTTTCATTATAGTTTTTGTTGATACATAGGTTGGTTTTTTATTTCATTTCTAACATATTTTGAGGTCATTGATTTATTATGTAATATTTTAGTGGTCAGAGAATTCAATGCATAGTATATCAATTTTCTCAATTTTCTTTAGAACTGCTATTAGCCTAGTATATGATCAATTCCTGTAAATCTTTCCTGTATCTTGGGGGTGGAAGTGTATTCTCCAGTTGTTGCTCTTGCAAGAAGTTATTATATTTCGGTTCATTGATCTGTATGGTATTGTTTCTTTTAGATCTGTTTGAGTGTTTGCCTTTTCAATCTATCACTGAGAGATATGTTAATATCTCCCTTTATCATGTTGGATTTAGCAGTTTTTGCCAACAGTTTTATTGATTTTTGCTTTATATAGTTTGAATCTGAATTTTAGTTTAACCCTGGTTTAAGAATTATTGTACCATCCTGATTAATTAAAAGTTTTGACAGTACATACTTACTGTCCTTACCACCAACAATGCTTATTTTTTTCTTAGTCTAGTTTGGCCTGACATTGATATACCAAAATCCCACAAATCACCACTAAACATGCAGCTATCTTTCCTCTCCTTTAGCTGCTAATTGCTTGATATGTCTTTTTCCATCCATTTTGCTTCTTATCTTCTATAGCTTTATGTTTTACATTTGTTTTTTTTTTTTCAATCAACATACTTACTTTACTCATTTTGGCAAACAATTTTTTTATGACTTCCCTTGGAAAGTAAAATATTGAAATTGGAGTACAGATAAGCCAAGAAAAGGGAGTGGTTCTCAGTCCTGCAACATCTGAATAGGTTAACACACCTAGAATGCACTCCACTCTTTCCTTTGCTCTTTTCTTTTGCACTTACTATTTGTACTTACTATTCTTTCTTGCCAGAAGTGCTTTTTGATTGTTGCTTTCTTTGCCCTCAGATATGAGCTTAAATGTCACTTTTTTAGTCATCTTCTTTCACTATGTTATAGAAAATAGGTTTCCACCTGTATTCTCTATCTTAATACCTATTTTTTACCACCACCAATTACCTTCTGTATTAATTTTATCTATTCATTCATATAGTGTTTAGAGTGAACACACTCTAAGTTCCACAAAAGCAGGTATTTTTTATCTTTCTTGTTGTCCATTGTAGTCACAGTACCTAGTAGAAATCTTGGCACACAGTAGGCACTCAATAAATATTGGCTAAAAATGAAAAAAATCCACATTTAAAGGAAAGACGATTATTTTATAAATAAGTCAGTATCTTGTGAAATACTGAAAATGAGAATTGTAAGCACATACTGGCAATGCTCCCCAACTCAGAATTTTCCAAAATACAAGATCACTGTAGCCAACAGAGACAGAATATAGTCCCCAGGGGCAAATTTATTCTCCCTCTGCCACTTCCTTGCTTTGTGATCCTGAGCGTGTTAATTAACTCATCTGTTCTAGTTTCTTCATTATAAAATAGAGATTATAATATAACTTCTTACAAGGATTTTTATAAAGATAAAATGAACTAATTCATATAAAGTACTTGAACAGTGGTCAGTACACAGGAAATATTCCATAAGTCTTAGCTACTGTTATTAAACTCATCTGTTTGAGAGATGGATACATTATCATGCTCTCCTAACACAATGATGTTAAAACTTCAATCAATCTAATTCCCCATTGCTTTGATTCCAAGTTCACAAAAGAATTTCCTAGTGATTGTTTTGCTTCACTTTTTATCTGCATATAGGGAAAGACTTGTCTGGTCCCTTGCTTCAGATATATGACTGTTAGTTTCATTGTACATTTACGAAGTAATATTATAATGAACTGACTCATAAATCTGTCCATAAAGGGAAATTATCTTGGCAGACATCTAAACATAGAATATTCCAGTATCCTGTGTCAGTTATTTTTTGTTAACTAATTAATATGAAGCTTTATTCATAGCCACATGAACTTGAAACATAAGTAAATCCTAAGATATTAATCTACTTTGGAAATGTTGAGAAAAGTAGGTTGAACTACAGATTGGTGACTTTCTGGACAATGAAAGTAACTGCCTTAGGAGAGAGTGGACAGCCTTATCCTAGGCAGATAGCATGTGATCTACTTACACCACCATATGCAGAGCTTTTTGCTCATTTTCAATTTTAAAATTTATGCTATTACCTTTGTTTTATAGAAAGTAATTAGAAAAGTTAAATAACTTGCTTAAGGTCTCAATAGCATAAGTAGCAGAGCCTATAATTCACAATCCACTCACCTACAGCAAAACTCTTCATTATACAAAAATAGTTCCAATAATAGTAAATAGAAGATTGATCAGAAAAAAAAAATATCCCTTTAATGATAAGAAAGTAGTTTAAAGTATTTGTTTAATAGTGATAACTTTATTTTAAAAACTGTTGCGAAATTAAAAGAACATTTACAAGTATCTAAGTAGACTGAACAATACAAGTAGACTGAAATGCCAGGTTAGAATTCTATAGTAAAGAATAATGCATATTAATATGTACAAAGGGAAAGAATGACAAATAGATTTTTCAAACTGTTGGGCAATCTGGAAAATTGTAATAATAATGCCAAATTAAGCTCAAGGACAGTGATATTAAAAACTAAATATGTACTTGAATATGACTGGAAAGAAGAGCCAACATTATTAAGAAGACTTATATAAAAACGCTAACACTAAAAATAAATTTTTGTGTGTATGGTGACTCACAGCTGTAATCCCAGCACTTTGGGAGGCCAAGATGGACAGATTGCTTTAAGCTCAGGAGTTCGACACCAGCCTGGGCAAAATGGTGAAATCTCGTCTGTACACACACACACACACACACAAACTCTCTCTCTCTCTCTCTCTCTCACACACACAGACACACACACACAATTAGCCAGGCATGGTGGCACATGCCTGTGGTCCCAGCCACTGGGGAGGCTGAGGCTGGATAATTACTTGAGCCCTGGAGGCAGAGATTGCAGTAAGCCATGACTGCGCCATTGCACTGCAGCCTGAGTGACAAAGCAAGACCCTGTCTCAAAAAATAAATGAATTAAATTAAATTAAAATAAATTTGAAGACATTTTTGTAATATCCTAAAGACTTCTTTTTTTTTTTTTCAATTCTACTACTGTTCTGCTTCATTTTCTTCCTTCACAGCACTTTTGCTGGTTTCCCTTTTTCTCTTCAAGTCGTAGATCTTTTAGCAAATGCTAGATGGGCAGTCAAAATAACCTACAAATATCAGCCCCATTAGAAGATCATCTACTCTGGTCATTCCTTTATTTCTCAATACTTGTGTCCTTACATTACACTATGTGCCTTCACTGTTAAGATATTCGTCACATGTTTCCTTCTGAGCTTGTCTTTCAGTTCTGTATAGCAATTTTTTTAATGTAACTTATTTTTATACTATAGTGTCTTCTTATAGCTTAAATAGATACTTAAATAGAAGTTTCCACAATAGGATTACTGCATTTCATGTAGAGTTTTCAGTTTGTTTAAGATTAGATTCTTGGCCCCAATATGGTTAAAGAAACTGAGTTATATACAAATGTGAAGGGAAAAAAATCTAATACGTGCCTAAGTAATTGCCAAGGTAGGCAAAGTGAAAACCATAGCAGAAGAAAGCATTTTCAAAAATACAGGCTGGCACTTAGTTCTAAGATTTTGGGAAAATGTTTTAACAGTTTCTGAGTAGCAAAATGGTGTAAATAATGCTGAATTCATACATACGGTCACCTAGACATACAAGCATTTTTGCTTCATAAACAAACATTTTTGAGTAGAGCAAACGTTTCTTACTACTTACCACTTTTTGTCTTAATCAGATTGTAACTCTTTTCTATAAAGACATATTTCCCCATAAGAATTCTTCTCTTTTATGAAGTTTTTAGTGAATGTGCTTTTAAGAGGGTCCTACTCTACTGAGAACAATAGGAAAATATGAAATTTAGATGGCACATATTTAGAAGACGTAATAAATATGGTCTCTTAAGATACAGCCTAAGAAACAAAAAGTTCTATTTTCTATCATTATACCAATTAAATGGCAAAGAAAATCACTAAAATATAGTAACTTTCGATCATATTTCAAAAAGTGTATACATTGTATTAAACCTATTCACAGTCTATAAAAGTTTCTAAAATATGCATTCCATAATACTACTAAATGGAATGCATTGGACTGATAAAAGTTATAAATTTCTGTAGGTAGTCTGTCAATGTAAACAAATGACAAGTGATTCTAGTCCTAATGTCAGCCTGCTAATCACCACAGCTAATCAGACCTGGCATTCTCATGGTTCGTTGGCCAGCAATAGAGTAAATGGCCAGTCCTTGGCATTAAGGAGTTAAATACTCCTTAGTCCACACTTTGAAAAGTTTTGCTCCATGCCCTTTTAGACAATGACTAGCTGTTAAGCTGAAAACTAATTAACATTTCAAAAACTAGTGTTAATCAGTATTAGGAAGACTCTAGGGAAACACTTCCCTGCGGAGACCCTTTTCTTCCTTTGCTTTAAAGCAATAACTTGTAAATTATTACTTTAATTTTAAGTTGTGTTTGGCACATAGTAAACAAACCTGAAAAAAATGTAAACTAAAAGAATCGGGTTGGGTTCCTTATTTCTTACTCTCTCGGACAGAGGCAACCTCTATTTCCCTGATTTTACTTACCTACAGAAACCAATTCTAATAAGTACAATAATCTTGCTGTTAAATATGATTCCATAAACTCATACTCATAGAATGTAAGACTGGGTTCAACTTAATCCCTTAGAGCATTACTTTATCACTGCTGCTATCTGCAGATTTAGTAATAGGGATGTAAGACTGTCAAGTTCTATAAGATTAATGTAATCTGACTTAAAAATTTGTATTTAGGTTCAAAAACAGTTTTTGTGACCAAAATTCCTGCCCACTCCTTTATTTTACACATGCGAGAACTGAGGCCCAAGATCAGAGAAGCAGCTATGGATAGACATGAGTATTGAAAATCAACTCTGCTCTCCTCAGTGATGAGTATTTGATCAAATCATAGTAATTGCGTGTTTAAAACTCCAGTTTCATTTCGTTGGGGTGTGTATATAGCAATAAACCACTATTTTCCTAGGAACTTATGTGTAAAATACTTTTAAAGATTTTTTTTCCATAGACATATTCAGAAGGTACCACGTTTCCTTGCTAGAGGCAGATTTGTGTAACACTTTTAATAGGGGTGTGGTGGCATATTGGATTACACATAGACTCTGGAGTCTCTGGGCTTATGTCCTTGGTCCTCCTTGTGATAACTCTGTGTCCTTGCAGCCAAGGTTGTCCTGCTGTTTTTGTTTTCACATCTGAAAAGAAGGTAGATAATTATACTTACCTGATGCTCACCGTGAAGCTGAAAGGAAATAGTGTGCATACCCTTGCCTGGAACATAATAAAAATTTAATAAAGTACTAAAATAGATAAAACGGTATTTAGATGGCAAGAAGGTCAGGACGAAGTGGAAAAATCAGCTCATAACATGGAACATTGAAGTACTATAAGATGCCTCTGAAACCATGGATACATTTGTGGGGGTACCTTTTCCTTTTGTGGTAGTTTTATCAAAGAAGCTGCATGTGACAATATAGATATGAAGTGATGTGTTCCTTGTTACCTTGCCTTTAAAAAATGAAATAAGCGGTTCCAGAGAGTTCATGGGAAAAAAAATAATCTGAGAAAGGACCTCATACCTGTGAAGATTTCAAATAGTCACAGTGAGAGCGATGGAAGTCATCACCGACAATTTTTTTTAACTTTACAGGCTGCATCTCACAAGCTGAGTAACAAATATAATCTTGAAGCCTATAATGATTTGAGGTTGTGGGGAAAACGATACTGAAGACTTCTGCATTGGTTGGGACAATGCGCTTATCTTAAAGCCCTCTGTGAATTGTCTTTCTTCCTGGCAGTCCAAGGCTCTGCATTGCCTTAATGTAACCTTGAGAGCTTTGCAATAGATTTTTACACTTCATGACATGCAGTCCAACCAGTTTCCAAGAACGTTTGGTTTGCCCACCAAGCTGAGACAACTTTTCTCCTAAACCAAACTCATTACTAACACAGGAAGTGCTCTATGGATTTAAGTGTAGCTAAGAAAAACTCAGATTTTCCTCAACCATTGTTTAGAGACATTTTGCCAGTCATATTAAACCCAGTCTTGAACTGACAAAGGTGGAAGAAGGAATAGTGACAGTCTCCTTCATACCTCTTTTTCTTAATTCTAGTAATTCTACTCTTGTCATTACAAAACCACAAAAATTGCCAGATGGTGCTCACTTCTCTCTTCACATTGAGTATTTTCAGATCTGAAACCCCAATAATCTCATTTACCCTTGAGGCTCCAGAGTCCCGAGTGCGTGAGTGCCACACAGTAGGAACTCTATAAATATTTATGGTTTCTGATCACTTTCTTCATTTACTCTGTCTAAGAACATACAGGGTAGATATGCTTCCCATGTGTGTAATAACTGGAAGGTCAGGAAAGACTGGGAATGGAGGAGGAAGATAGTCTTTCAAGTTGAAAAGATTACCTAATTCCCAAGTTTTGTTGCTTTTGGGTAAACTTGCTTCCTGATGTTAGGCAAGAGGAAAAAGCTGGCAACAAATGATTATTTAGGAGGCAGAAAGGGTTGTAGAAAAATTCCAAAACTAAGAATTAAAGCATAAGAACCAATAGTAAAGAAAGGATGTGTGTACATTTATTTAAAAAACAATCAAGTTGAATAAAATTGATTTTTTAAACAGAAAAAGCAACTATGTATGTCAAGAAAATCCATTGGGTGAAAGCAAATTACAGACATCTCTTGTGAAGTATACGGTGTGTATAATGTCATAGGTTGTTAGAAAGCATGGTTTTATATGTACAGGAAAATAATGAATGCACCAAATGTTCAATAATGTTTATCTCAATGGAAAGAGATGATACTAAGGGAGGAGGGACTTTGTCTATAGAATGCCTACTTGTAATGTTTGAAACTTAGCAGCAACTGTGATTTACGCTTCTAATAAGATAGTGGTAAAGAGCACAAACTCTGTATTTGAACTTTTTTGAACCTTTTGATTACTAGGTAGGAGTTAATATCTGCATGAATCTGTTTCCTCATCTGTAAAATGATGATAATAATAGTTCTAACCCTACAGAATTTTGAAGGTTACATGGGATAAAATATATAAGATTTATCTAGTGGTGACTGGAAGGTAGGAACATTCAGTAAATATTCTTTTACTGAATGTTATTTAATAGTAGTAGTATCATTTTTGTTACTAACTAGAAAAAGCAGAAACATTTTAAAAGACTAAAAATACACTTGGAAAGGATCTGATTAAAAACATTAATTTAAAAATTACTTTGTGTAACATCTATTAGATCTAGGTCTGCATAACCTCTCCTTAGTAAGAGCTTCCCTGACCATTTTTTCAAAGTATGTTCACTAATTTTTCATCCCAGAATCAGGTTCATTTTCTTCTTAACATGTCTCATTTTATCATTAATGATATATGTGTTTACTTATTTGTTCATCTTCTACCTTCTTTGGGAGAGTGTTAATCCCATCAGGCAGTAACAACATTGCACAGCAATACCATACAGTTCTGTATACTCAGCCTTAACACAGAATCCAGCCATAGTATATAGACCATTAATATTTGGATCAATGCTCTTTGACTTCATGTGACATGCACCCAGTTCCTATTTTCAAAGGACAAGGATCTATTAGCTTGGGCAACCATGGACAAATATGAGCATAGTAGGTTTCCCTGCAGTCTAAATTCAGGGACCCCTCAGTGTCCATATACTGTCCCTCTTTCTCTTTACCTCTTTTCCTTCTTTTCACCTTTTAAAGGCTTGTTGTGTTTCAGAGGCCATGACTGCTGACGACCCTGAGACCACATCCCCATAGCTTGTCCAAAGAGAAATAGAGAACTTGACATCAGCCAAGCCTGGGTCGCATATATAATTCTTGGTGGGAGTGGGAGCATGCAGACTATCACCCCCTCAATCCAGGGAAGCCAATGCTGTTAACAGATTTTTTTAAAAAAGGAATGCTAGAAAGAAAGGGAAAACATTTACTTCCAATAAATTCATTATGTAGGAGTTGCCAGTATACTTGCTTTCAGACTTCTTGTCTATAAGTGCTTTCAAAGATTTTTCCTAAGAAATAAAATTTAAATATAAATCTCATGCCATATTTGCATAATCTACACAAAAGATTTTCTTGAGGCGGTAGAGACAAACATAAACCATTGATATTGCCAACCCACTTCTCCACTGTGGCAGGAGAGCAATTGCTGAATGCAGAAATTCAGATCTAATTGTCAGTGGCCACGGGGATAGATCAGGGGTAGCTGGAACTGCTTCCAATGACATGCTCGAAGTCTTCTATAATTCTATCCTTGGGCTCCATGTCATGGAAGCATGCAAGAAAAAAACTTAAAAACTGATTCTTCCACAGCAATTTCCAGGATTAACGTGGCATAAAAACCTTATATGGCATCAAAAATCCAATAACACAGAACTTTGTATTTATATTAGATTCTATTATTTACTTATTACTTAAAAAGACTCTCAGGAAATATTCTGTAAACAAAATGATATTATAATTGAATTATGTTTAAAAGAAATGGGGCAATATGATGCCATCTTTCTTCTTCTTTGTGTTACTGTTTTTACTTTTTATCCACTGCTGCTCCACCTACTATAGATATAAAATTAATGAGTCCAGATGACTGAATAGAGAAATTAGTGAGACAGCTTCTAAAATTTCTAGAAAAGATTTCTTTTTTTTAATATTCAGAATTAAGATGGTTGTCTTTGAATGTCTAATGTTTATATTGAAATAACTTTAGCCTTCGATCTTACAAGGTTATATAAAAATTTGTGCAGTTTTGTACTTGATAACCATATATTATTTTTAAAAATTGTTATGAAAGATGATGGTAGACTTGGTGTTGTTACATGATCCATGAATGGACACACACAAGGTCGTTAACTGATGGAAGAGGTTAGCCAAGGAAAATCTACTGCTTTGATAAATGCAGATGATGATTAAGTATGTGACATTGTTCCCATTTATTCGGTGCTGAATCAATCAGTGCCCCAAGTCAGCCTGATGCAATGGGCTACTCTAGATGTGGTCTTCTGAATAAGGCAGAGTGTTAAAATGAGGTCATGACCACTTTTCATAGTACTTTTTTTCCTTGGCTACATTCCAGTTTCTCTAATTAAAGTCTGTCTTTCTAAGACCCCTTTACAGTTTTAATTGGGTATGTTATTTCTTGTGAATTGTATGGAATTTTTATTCAGTGTCATAAGCAGTGGTTGTATTTCACCATAGAGGTGGTTGCATTTCATCATAGGGATCAAAGGAAGGGAAACATGAATATAACTTTTTTAAGAGCACTTTGCAATGCTTTGAGCTCTTTGGAAGAAAGCACTCTAAAGGAAAATAATGGTGTTCTTAAAATGTAAAGTATTGCTATTATCATTTGTGAAAGAAAAGCTCGAGATTGAGAACGCGTTTTCTAGTGAAGTTCAGGAAAATAATATTTTACTGTTTCAGAAAAAGGATATAAATATGATTATTATTTGCAGATGTATGAAAAACAATGCTGTTGTTATCTGTGAGAAGTGTCTTTTTTTATCTGCGCTTAGGGAAAATCATTGGAACTCCTAAGCCTTCATACTAGTTTCTTAATGCCGAGAAGCCTACTATACCTGTCCCTCAGTTTATATGTTAGCTGAGGATTTATTTACAGTTAATTTTGCCTTTCTTCTATACAGATTGACAATCTATATTGAACAAATATGCTCTTAAACAAATAATGAATTTTCACATCACACTGAGCTTTTGTTTAACCTATTTTAGTCGCCTTAATTGATTAGCTGAATCACACCTCTTGGGGGTTGCACACCCACACACATACACATAAACACATACAAAAAAATAGACTCTTTAGTACAATGTTGGATGGAAGAAAGGGTAAATTAATGCTTTCTACTCCAAATATAATAACCAATAAGTTATTGACTACTTTCCATGATTTTTGTTTATTAGAATTAAGAAATGAGGTTGATTGAAGAGAAAACAGTAAAATAGAATACATTAACACTGAGGACAAAAAGGAAATGTGAATAGATACATAGAGAGACAGAAGTATGCTTGCTATAAAATTAATTCAGTGATACATATTCTACAGGTAGATCCCCAAGTTGGCTCTGTGCATTTTAACAACTAACACAAGACACTTAAACAAAGAAAGACTTAGACGCATAGTTCACTTTATCTCTAAGATAAACACAAATTGCTCAGGAATATAGAACTATTCCTGTTCCTGAAATTACTGGAGATTTTTTTTTTCTCCTTGGCATTCCTACAAAGAAAGCACTGTGCAATTTAAGAGCAGCCTCAAAAACATCCTTATAGGAGACATGATGATTTTCTGAGGGTTGTTCATTGCAAAGACCTTAAAAATAAATGTACAGTATCACACAGAAACACAATCCAGTAGAAGACTTTTGGCTTTTGCTATCCAGATAACATGTAGTATAACTCACTTTTGTGCCTCATCTGTCTGACTGCTAAGATTGTAACTATCACTTTATCATACCACACTGGCCGATATGGCAGCATGGAACTCAGCATAATGCTGTTTATTCAATAACATGAGAATAGTGACATATGACAGAGTCATCTTGCAATATAAATTGCATGAATTTATATATACAAAAGTTCACATGTAAATACCCAGTAAGAAAGAATATCCCAGCCAGGTGCAGTGGCTCACACCTGTAATCCCAGCACTTTGGGAGTCCAAAGCAGGTGGATCACAAGGTCAGGAGATCGAGACCATCCTGGCCAACATGCTGAAGTCCCGTCTGTACTAAAAATACAAAAATTAGCTGGGTGTGGTGGCACGTGCCTGTAGTCCTAGCTACTTGAGCGGCTGACGCAGGAGAATCGCTTGAACCAGGGAGTTGGAGGTTGCAGTGAGCCAAGATGGAGCCATTGCACTCCAGCCTGGCGACAAAGAAAGACTCCATCTCAATAAAAAGAAAGAAAGAATATCCTAAACATTTCTATTTCTACATCCTGTTTTATTTTCCTTTGTGACATGTAACACAACTCCATGAAAAAAATACACATTTGTGTACACACACCCACACACACACACACACCCCTCAGGAACATGGAATTGGATTAATCATAATCCTTGGTTCTTAACATACTACCATCTTTGGTCCTTGCATGATCCTCATTGTCATACATTCATTCAATCATTTGATCGAAACATAATGAACATCCCAGAATGCAATATCCAACTTCTACATCTAAAACACTAAAAATAAATTCCACCAATGTGTTCTTTCTCTTTCCATTCTCTTGCTTTCCTCAGAGACAGCTAAATACCATCCTAAATTCTGTGTATATCACCTTCTGCTTGAACACAGACACACATGCACATGCTCAAATAATGACTTTTTAAATTATTTTTTAACTTTGTAACATGTCTTTATGATGAATGACATATTCTGTGGTCCACTTCTTGTGCTCAAGTCCAATCTGTTCATGTTGTTGCATGTTGCTGTTGTAGTTATTTGTTTCCTGCACTGCATAATATTCCATAGGGTCAATATCCCAAATTTGTTTTTACTATTTCCTACCTATGGTAGGTCCCAGTCTTCTATTATTAACAGTGGTGGCATGTCCACTTTTGTACATATCTCCTGGTGCAAAAGTTTCTCTTGAGTTATGTACCTGTGAATAGAGTTGCTGGGTTACAGGTTATGTTCAAATTACAAGGCAAAAACAAATGGTTGTCTAACTTTTACTTCTTCCAGCCATATTCAAGATATCTTTTTGGCCTATCATCTCTAATATTTGCATAAGGCTTCTTAACATTTGCCAAACAAGTGAGTATTAAATGGTATTTATTTTTGGTGGCATTTTATTATTTATTTATTATTTGTTTCCTTTCATTAGAATATAATCCTCATAAATCCTGGCACTTTGTCTTTCTTGTTATTTTATGCTCAGAACCTATTACGGTGTCTGATATGTAAAACATGTTCAATCAAAAATTGTTAAATGAACTAATATGAAATTACACATAGTTGATTATAAATTGATCTTTGGTTCCATATTTATATTTGAGAAAATATACATATAATTAGGACATATACTAAATTCCTAAAAATAAGTGTTTATGATAAAACAAATCGCAGTTCATTTTTTTAACTTTCATATATATGTGTATATATACGCATATACATATATATGCATTATTGTTTTAACATCTTTATCTTGCTTACTCAATTTCTTTGTGCATTTCACTGAACAGAAAAACTATGAGGTCATTTAAATTAAAAATGCTAACTGATACTGCTGAGACAAAGGAGAAAATATTTAGACTAATACATCCTCAAAAGTATCCAAAACACACACACACACACACACACACACACAATATCAATAAAGAAGGTACTACATTATGGTTGGTTCTCTGAAGACCTAGAATAACTAACACTCATTAATATAAACTGTTTTAATACTTGCTTACATAATTATTCAAAGATGCCTCAGAGTTTTACAGGACTCATTTATCATTGCAGCCATAAGTTTATACTGAAAATAACTAATTCTTTATAACTCTTACAAAATAACTTTTCAGTTCTTAATCTGTAAATTTGATTCAGTTAATACTAAATGAAATGTTGCTGAGTCAATTTAAGTGAGATTTGAAAAGAGATTCTCTAAGGCAGTGATTCTCAAAGTGTGGTTTGGGCAACTACAGAACCTCTCACACCCTTTTAGAGAGTTGCAAGGTCTTCCCTCTCCCAACTATATATTCATGTGACGCCACGTTGTTTTCTTATGCTTTATCTAAAGTAACATATTGCAACAGATTGAATGTTGAAGCAGATTAAGAATTATCCTCTATAATCCAGACATAAAAAAGGTTTGTAATAATATAAAGTGATGCTACTCTTCTCAATTTTTTTTGTTTCAGAAAATATAAATACTTGTATAAACTGATTTTGCTAAACTTGAATGGATTTGTTTTTAAGATAAATTAATAAATATTTTCAAAGTTTCTCAGTTTTAATTTCTAATGTGGTAACCAATGGTAGACATGACTCACCTAAGCAATAGCTCTTTGCATGTCTCAGTATTTTTAAGGAATAGAGACAAGTCCTAAAACTGAAATGTTTGAGAGCTTCTGCTTTTGGGGAACACATGTTTTTAATATATAATTGTAGATACAAGGAGGTCTATAAGATATCATAAAAATTGATACAAGCACTTGTGCTTATCCTTAAAAGATTCACTGATATATTTATTCATTCATCCAAAATTTATGGAGCTCCTACTATGTGTCAGGCTCAATGGCATGGTGCTAAGCAGTCGAAATACCATGATGAAAATTAAACATATAATCCTTTCCCTTGTGGAGTACCATCGACCCAAGCCGACACTTACAAAGCAGTATGACAGCCATGGGAGCCAATAAGAAGAGTTTTAATTTGTCAATACGGTTGTTTAAATTATAATCTGAATACCTGGTGTTATGGAAAAACATAGTTACTGAATAACGTGAGATAGATAAACTTACGTTTTAAGTAGCATATGTTTATGTTCCTCCCTTTACACATAATCATACAAATTTTTTTAAAGTTTTTAAAAAATCAGAGACATGAATCTGTTTAAAAGCAATTATTTAAATGTAATGCCTTGAAATAAGTAGAAGTGGAGTGGCACATAATTATTTTATGAAAAAATTTCAGAAAATCATAAATAACAAATAATATGCAAAAATGCCCAATATGATTGGAAGTTTAGTGAAAACCTTTTCCCCAGTTAGATATAGAAGCAAATACACTATTACATCTCATTTATTGCTCCATATTTTTGAATGATAATAGCTTAGTTTCCTAAAAATAGAATATTTAAAAATACAAATGTAATAACATGATGCCCTAGCCTGCCTACTGGGCTGTAATGAATCAAAATAGACTTTTTTAGTCAAAAGTAGTCTTAAAATAAATAAATATATAAAATATTTCTAAGATATTTCTGAAAGTGGAAAACAAAACACTAAATCAGAGAAAAAAAGAATATATAATGAAAATAAACATGTTGATTAGAAAAATATTCACTTATTTACATTCTTTGATTGTCAATTAAAATCTGCCTAGCAAGCTCATAAGCCTAGGAAGAAGATCACTCATCATATTCTCTCATCATAACTCTATATTGCTGCAGATTCCTTAATCTACAGTGAAGTGCAGGTTTGCTATAAATTGAAAGGGATTTAGTAGCCTGAGGTGAAACCGGAGGAGGTTGTGATACTCACTTCATTACCTTGTTGCCATCTTGGATTTTTCATGCTGTTTTATATATTGACTTGGTGCATTTTTACCCTATTGATACAGGCTTCTTATACCAAATGCTTCCCCTCATTCTGTTTAGCTATCCTCTTAGGTATTTTTAACTAGATGTAAAGGTAGGGCATTGCAATCCATTGTCTAATTATAATTATAATTTCTTTTATGACTGACATCTTTCAGGTGGTAAGAGAGTGTAACCACAGGCTTACCATTAATGGTTCTTAAATCATCTCTACCCCAAAGAGGAAAAACTTGCACTCAGCATTATGTTTGTAATGTAAAAGTGTGATTTCGTGCATTTAAAACCATATTGGAAGGTTCATGCTATTTTATTATGTACTTGGCTTTCTATCTTCTTCTTGTTCATTGTGGTGATCCGCTTGTTCCATGATGTCCACCCCCCTTCTGTCTGGCCCAGTATCTGAGCCAAGCACCATGGGCACCCATGGGGTGAACTTGGCAGCAGTGAAACCCAGATGCTGAGTTCCAGCATGTAATTTTCCAGCAATAGCATCTGGGTGTTTGGTTGGCCTTTTATCTGGCTTATGTTGTCTGTCAGAGTGTAGAAAGTCTGTGAACCTGGCACAGGATCCTTCTCCTCGTCTGCGGGTCTATCTTGCTCATAAAAAATGTCATTTCCTATTTATTCTCATTTGGTGTTGTGCAGTTATCCTCAGCAATACATCTGTATAAAGAACCAGAGTGAAATTCCTTGGAAGTCACCTTATGCATTTACCCTTTTCATGTCTTCCCCCTCTAACCTCCCTGCCCAGTCACTGACTCTGTATTTTCTACTTAAATTCTGTGGTTGTATGTACACTCTTGTCCCCATTTCCGCTGTGAATCAGAAAATGTAATAAAATGATTCAATGGCTGGCACATGTGTGCAGGAGCCATTTCCCTGTGATTGGACCCCTAGGGCTCTATAGATCCTTTTGGTTTCAAGTTCTAATTTTAGAACCCAACTATCAAAATACAATTCATATCTCATATGCCATATTCATTGTTTGAATCAAAGAACAAGGTTATTAAAGTTAAAACAGGGTTGGTCTTTTCATCAGAAAATACTGTTTTTAATACACTACTTCAGCAAATACAGAATACCTTTTCATTTTATGTCTCTTTAAAATAAGATAACTTTATTTTAAAAAGATTGTTTTTTTTCTTGGTTTTAATCTCAGGGAATTAGAAAAAAAAAAAAACCTCTGCCTTTTACTAATGACTTAATAGATTATGCATAGTTTTATTGGTAACATAATTTCTTTCCACATAAGAAATTCACAGTTGTATTTTTAAACCAATAAAATGAATAATGAGTTTAAAATAACAATCACCATAAGAAAATGTGGTAAATATATTAAAGTTGGATACTAGAACAACCATTCTGAGATTGGGAAAATTGGATTTGATTTATTTTCTCTATAATCTAGCATAAGAAAAACAAAAAATAATGTAGGCACAGTTGTCCTTGATGTGAAAGCATAACTCCCTATACAGTAAGATATGTGACATCTTTCCTACAGACGAGTGCTTACAATCTTGTTCATTAATTTTATCACTAACATAAACTTTTAATATGCATATGATCAGAATATAGGACTTCCAGGGCAGCTTAAAGTGACTGTAACCTGTAATTACTGTTCCTGTACTTGATTATAATAATCTGATTGCAATTATTCAGTGATTTTAATACAAGCCTCAAGCTACATAACAATAATTCAAGAGCAGTGATTGGGAACATGTTTCTGTTTGGCTGTGAAACGATGTTTTAATCCATAGTGATTCAAAGATCTGACTGTAGTTCTGTTCAGGTAATTAAAGCACATTTATATCGTCAGGTAAAATAACCTTATTTTGAAGTAGATTAATTAATGCAAAAAAGCCATATAAGTAAAAATAGATCATGATAATTCATTCTTTAAGAAACGATAATAAAGCAAAGATTCTTGTGGTTGGGAAAACTGACCTTTATGACCATCTATCTAAAAATTGCAAATGGAGGTGAAAGAGGAGAAGAGGAGGAGCCAGCCAAAAGATGTGTCTATTATAGCACATTAATGCTACCCTAAGTATTTCTACTGAATATGGAGCTTAAAGGCTTAAAGGCCAAATGAATAATGTATAAATTATTCTGTAGAAAAATGTTTATGAATACCAACATTTAAGGAAAATATTTGGTAAATGAATAATTTTGAACTACAGGAGGCAAGTGTAAGGGGCAAGGACAGAAATACACCATTGTCAAATATTTTCAAGGACACCTCTCTGGAAAAGAACAAATCTTTAGAGAGAATAAAAATATATTGCCTATGAGATCTGTGACATTTTGCTGGTTTTGATTTTGATGTTTGTTTCCTTTCCTTTTCTTTTTAAAATTAAGAAGCAGTAAACCTTGATTTTAAAGCAAGAAATGTAGAACACCAAATAGTGCTCCCAGACACTTAAACTTAATCTAATGGCAAAGCAGTAGTTTAAAATGAGAGATACACAGTGCTATGAGAGAGAGAATAGTTTTAAGATACTGCCTTGAACTAGAATGTCAGAATTACTGGACTGCCTGAAGGGGTGGAAGAGGCAGACCCAATAGACTTTCTTGAAAAATGGATCCCTAAGGCTCTTCAACTCAATCTAACAAGCGACCCAATTTTCTTCTAGAGGTGCTTAAGAATTCCGGGAAACAAAGGAGCAAGGAGACAAAGCATAATCCTGACTTTTAAAGTCCCCAATTGGAGAAATAAAGAGTGAATTATCATGTCTACGTGTGACAAATGAGGTGCGCATTATGAAAAACACAAAGTACTTTTCCCTTCTGATACTAAACCCACATTCAAGTGAAGGACCAGGAAAATACCTTTCATGTGGCTCACGAAAAGCTTATTATAAGGAGGTAAATGAGGGTAAAAGGTACTTCTTTTGGATTAAATATAACATGAAAAGCATAAAATCTGGTCAGTAGAACAAGCAATTTGTTCAAGAGTAAGTTTCCAAGGATAACTCAGGAATCAAGGGAACATTTCTAAACAAGTGAGCATGATCAACTGCAAGTAATTTTTTATAGTATAGTAGGAATTTGGTATAAGATCACCAGATGCAGTTGGCAACATTTTTGAACCACATTCCCAAGTGAATTTACTTCCTTTTCTTTCTAAGTGATCTTTAAAACATATGCTTTACTAGCCTTTTAGTTTTGGTCTTACTGTCAAATCATCTCTAACCTTTTGCTAAAATGAGCAGCGACTTATGGCATGGCTTTTTATCAATTGATTCTTAGGGTTATATTCCTTGCCTGGTTTTCCTTACAGGAAGGGGGAGTCAGAACAAAAACAAAAAATACACTTTGTTTTCTTTACAGCTGGGGAAAAACCCCACATTTTTCATAGCACTGTTAAAGCAGTGGAAAAAATCATAAATTTAAAAAATATAAAAAAAGATTATATAGGCTTGATGTTAAATAGAAATCTCTCTATGTATTCTTTAACATGTTCAATTTCAAAGAACTCCATGTCTATATAATTAGAAATCCTGTAGGGAGGTATTCCTGATCTAATCAAGTTTACCTAGAGATGAAAGTGTCAAGCCTGTGTTCACTGCTGAGCCATGAGGATCCTGTTCGTGGACTCCATGTTCCCCAGAAAATGCAAGAATTTCTTCAATTTGTGAGCCTTGGCTTTCCATTTCTAAAGATCACTCAAGGCTACTTCATACTAACCTACTAGATAAACTACTCCAAAATTACAAAAATATGGTACTTATATGTAAAAATAGTCTTCTGATGGAGTCTTCTGGGAAGTTAATTCTGAATTAAGTGTAGCTACCTACAGCACATGGCAAAACTGCAAAGCTCATGCTGTGAATTTGCATGTATAGATGGCTCTGGGATTCTTGTAATTCTCTGCAAAGATGTTTTGTTATCAGTAAATCGTCAATATTTTCAAATTTGACATGGTTTCTAACAAATAGTTTTTTTTTCCTTTTTTTTTAAATACTTTTTAACTATAAACCTTTTTGGTTTGGTTACATCATCATCAAATTGATTTATTGTCAGTTGTTTGGTTTACTCAAAAGTTTATTGTGATACATTTACTGCATTTTCATACACAATTTTCAAAAAGCTCTATTTTGAGACTTATAGGCATTATAAAACACATACCTATCACTCATCCCTTAATTTTTTTCTACTGCTTATTATAAATGTGAGAATCAATATTTTTATTTATGAGACTTTGCTAGTTAAATCTTTGTTTTAAAATCTTAGTTCATTTTTACTAAGACTACTTTATATACAACAAACTATTTTTCTAAAGACAATTCTAAAACAGTGCCTTTAAAATGATTAAGGAAAGAAGAAGTAACAGTATGCTGAAATAGAGCAAATTATACAGCTAGTAAAATTCTATAAAAATCTCATGCTATTACTTGCAAAATCATAAAATTTTTAAATTATCTCCTCAAAACTGAAAAAGGTTCACATCCTACGAATGTATAATTTCTTCTAAGTATTGGTGATTAGAGTGAAGACTCTAAATCTATGTACGTTAAGCTGACATATGATTGAACAATCCAGTAACACTCTCCAGTGGAAGAAGATCCAAAAAGTATAGAGTAACATCTTAGTCACTGCCTCTTTAGCCAAATATCCAAAGGCATTTGCACATATTGTAACATTTTGTAACATATGACTATGTCAGTGAATGTGCCTAGTATCAGATCTCATCCACATGCAGATCAAGTGCCAGACATGAGAGAGAAAAAAGCCTATCAAGTAACCAAGAAAAAAAAAATTCTACCAAAGAGGAATGCACTATACATAATTGTAAATGACTGAGTTAATCAGACCTTTCTTTCATAGGAGTATAAAAACTGAGATTCACAAGGGGGAGTAAAAATTTTAAAAAGAAAACTCTTTAGAGAAGTCAGGAAGAAGCCACGAAGTAGAAGTCATGAGCAAAAAAGAAAAAGGAGAGATCACTTGGTAGTAGAGTAGGAGCTGAACCAGGCCCTAGAGAGGGAACCATTGAGAGTAGCTGAGTGACTGGTATGGTCACCTCCCCAGAGCAGGGCTCAGTGGAGGCCCGGTCCTGAGGGTTTGCCCAGTTGAGCTGCCAGTTTCCTGAGTGATGTTGCAATTCTTCATAAAGCCTGACTGACAAAGTGCCAAGGCTGTTTTCACTATTTCTTTTCTGTCAATCCTTAACATAAATCTTGACCAAATGCAGTAATCTGAGAAAGGTCCAGAAATAATGGAGAGGTCTGGGAAGAGGGAGAAAAAGAGAGAGAATGTGAAGAAGAGGGGGAGATCCAAGAGAAGTGATCACTGGTACGCAGTTTACAAAAGATATAGGCCTGTTCAGTATTTTACTTAGTAATTATTTTGCCCAAGGAAATCTTTCTCTCTACTGTCAAGCCTTTATTAAAATTCTGCTACATACATCAGCCTGTGCTTAATGATTACTCTGGGATATAAAAGGAAAGGCATCCCGGACTCACATGAGGATCAGGGCAACACAGAGAAACACAGAAGCAGAAGCAGGAATGTGCAGCCCAAAAGGAATAGGACAAAAGTGAATTCCTTAAGGTTCTAACATACTGTAAGTGGACATTATGATACAGAAGCTTCTAATATTTACATATTATAAGATTTCACAAAGTTAGATAGAATATTTCAAGGAATACAAGCAGTCTACCTTTGAGTTTATTTGAAACCTAAAACAAAAGCAAAGCATGTTTTCTAATTAATTTTTAGAGAATATATGAATAAAAAAAAAATAATGAAGAAAAAGAAATTATTTTCTATACTTTATGACACTAACTTAAAAGGTAATATGTTAGTAATTTTTAAAAGTCAACACAAAATAATTAAATATTTAAAAGTCAACACAAAATAATTTCTGTTTCAAGGTTTTAAAAGAGAAAAGTAATGACATATTTCATTAGCAGTTATATTTATGTAGTTGCAGTTCAGGCTTCAAAATTGATTGCCTCTAGGCCTAAGGGTTCTCATTACCCACAGAAGGAACCTAAAGAAGGATTGAAAGGTCATATATTTCTAAATGTTTCATGGTAAAATTTGGAATCATGAAGTGACTGCTGATGGTCTCCATTATCCTAATGACATGGCATATTTGGAATGTACCTTTATGCATATTTAAGCATATCTTGGTATATTGATCTTTCTGTGACATCAGGTTCACAGTTTTAAGTCTGCCTAAAGATTACTCACTGAAAATAAGAAGTTAACTTCAGGCAGTTGGTAGCAAAATTGTGAGCTACACTGTGGAAAGTTAACTGTTACCTCTTTATATTAACAATAAACCACAAGACAAACCTAGACAAATTGCTACAAATTTAATCTTAGCACATGAAGAATTAACTTGCTTATAGAAGCACATCACATAATCACAGGACTTTGTTGCAAAAGGAAACTGCAGATATCAAATAATATCTAAGGTCACATTTTCAGACCACAGAAAAACCAGGAGAACCCAGGTTTTTGCACTTCATTTTGTGGCCTTACTCATATTCCAATACTAAATAAGTTAGTATAATACTGTCTAATTTTATCATGTACTTAAAGCAAATAAAAAGTATTAATAGGAACTAATCAATCTAACAAAAATTCCCTGTGTTTGTGTTTTTTAAAAACCAATACATATATAAAACATAAGAATTTAAAATATAAATATAATTTATTCCCCTCAGTTGTTTATAATTATTCACTTCATTACTGTCAAGCTTAGAAAAATTATAAATTTTTTTCTTATCTTCATTCTTCCTTGCAAGCTATCACAAGGCAAAAGTCTCTGCTATTATGATGATCTCTTAACAAATCCGTAAGAATCAAAACATGTTAATGAGAGAATCCATAATATAATTTTATTCCACATTTATTACCTTAAGATAGTGTCATGAAGGTGAACACTTGCAATCCAAAAACTAAACTAAAGAAACATGCTGAGACCCATCTACTACTAATATATTTTAAGCCACTTATCAGCGGTGAATACTTTAAATATTAATCTCACCCAAGCCTTTTTTTCCCCATTATGCTTTAATAGACTGGTTTTTATTCATTTGAAGTGGTTTCAATTTCCAATAGTGCATCAAAGTCAATAAAAGAAACGGATATACTGCACCCACTTTTAAATCTCCAGAGCTTTTTTCCAAATCATTAACCAAGGTGAGCATCTTACCACTACTTCCACAATTGCTTTTGCCTAATGACTCTTGGTGAATATCCAGCAAAAGGATGCTTCTATCATAACGATAAACCATTGGTCACAACTGTATATCATAGCATAGGAAGCCACGTTTTTATTGACCACAACCGCCACAAATTCACATTTTGACTTCCTTTATTTTGCTGCATGGGCAGTAGTTTGTTCCAGACTCATATTTGTTGCATATTAACGATTTCAGCACTTAAAGTTGGAATACCCAGCACTATCTTCACTCACATGTACTAATTTTTAAGAAAAGTGGAACATCTGTATATTTGTAAGTCTGGTTTTAAAAATAAAGGCAATTTGTTTTGAGAGAAAGAACAATCTTATTAAGAAGAGTGCTGGACTGAAAGTCAAAAAATTCAAATTAGAGTCCTCAATTAAATAACTAGGAAAGCCACTTAACAGCAGTTTGGCAAATTGCATTTTCTTCCTTTTCCCATTATTAAATGGATGCAGACATACCTCAAAGGGTTTTAGTGCTAAAAAATGTATAATCATATTATAAATTTTAAAATTATGTGCAGTATAAGATATTGCATTTATTATAAATTAAGTTTTAAAAAACTATTCATTGAATGGAGAACATTTAATTCTTAAAATCTGCATTTCAGATTTCTCTTAGTATTGCTGTTTACTCATGCTTGAATGCATAGACAATTCTGCTCAGAACAAGAGCATGTCCATCTGCTTCTTAAAGCCTATCTCCTACTGGCTTGTATAGCAGATACCACTGTGAAAGCTTCTTAACAAGATGAGCATACCTCTGCAGTTTAGAACACTTGTTTTCAGAGCAGGGTCCACTAATCAACAGAATCAGCTTCACCTGGAAACTTGTTAGCACTGTAACTTCTTGAAACTAGATCAAGGTCTACTTAATCAGAAACTGTGTGACTGGGACATGCCCATTGCTTTTATTAAGCCCTTAATCTTGTTCTGATGTCCACTAACATTTGAAAACATAGGTTTAGATAAGTATCTGGAAACTTCTTTGTAAAGGACTAGAGAATAAAGATTTTAGGTTTTGAAGGTCATACTATCTCTAAAGCAGACCTCGACAATATGTAAATAAGTGGACATGTTTATATTACCAAAAAAAAAAAAACACATTATTTACAAAAATAGATGGTAGGTTAAATTCGACCCTCAAGATGTAGCTTGCCAACTCCTGGTTTGGAGAAACTTTTTTGTGAGAGTTTGAATAGTTCTCTGCCGTCTACTAGATAACCCCTCATTAGAACCTAAAAGCATCTATACCGTACCTCAAATACCTCAAATCTAAGGTAATTGAGGAACGGAATGGATGAAGGCCTTGAAATACAGAGGGCAGACTCACAGAAAAGATTACATGGGGTGGGCATTTTGAGTTTGTAGGAAGGTGATAGCTGACTTAATACATGATAGTTTGGCCTAAGACCAACCAGCCCTGCGTTGATGTGAGCAGTATTTCACACATAACGGTAAGGTCTGTGTGATTTAATCCTGTAGTAATTGGATTATCATAACTAGATGATAGAAAACCAAAGTTTGCTTATAAGATGTGTTTCACACTCATTTGTATAAATTACTCAGTGATGCTTTTTCTATTTAGAGGTATGCTTTTAAATGAATCATTATTGGATTTAA
The DNA here is from genome assembly GCA_963573385.1 of Cacajao melanocephalus. Classification (NCBI taxonomy): domain Eukaryota; kingdom Metazoa; phylum Chordata; class Mammalia; order Primates; family Pitheciidae; genus Cacajao; species Cacajao melanocephalus. Next base: position 40,967 of record CAUYLG010040856.1, read on the forward strand.
ATTTAAACACTGATTTGGAATATATTTATCAAAGCAATGTAGGTATTCCTTAACTTGGAATTACTTTAAGGCCACTTACATTGGCATTGCTTCTTGTCTAGTAATATCTGACAGATCTTTCCTCTATCTTCTTGCATCGACAAAGTAACATACACCCATTAAGAGGTAAAGCATAGTAGAATCCAGAATTTCACTAGTCTCTAGATTTCCTTATCATGCTCAATCTTCTGCATTTTAGAGTGCACCTTTCCAAAGACAGGCCTGTTTTGGGATGTACCTTTTTGTCTAGAATATGACCAAGAATAATAATTTTAAAACTGATAAACTAAGCACAACATAGCTAGTTTTTGGTTTTGCTTTTTGGGGCAGTGGAGTGGGATGAGGAGTGGAAGGTGTGAGCCAGAATAGAGTGAAATCTCAATTTTTTCAAGTAGAAATGCCAGTAAATTCTAATCTTAACAAAAGGGGAACACATTATAACTCGAAAAAGATATCGTAGTACATTTGTTATGATACACGTTTTATGGGTTATAAAGAACTTTAATATGCGTTATTTTATTCAAATGCAAACACACTTTGGTATAGGAGAACTTATAATGAGAAATAGAGAGCAAATACATAGTCTTGCATAATTTTCTCAAAATCATTAAGTAGGTTTAACTCTCCCATAAAGTCATTAGGTCATCATTAAAATTGTCCTAGAGATATTATTTAATATTTTGTGATGCAAGTATAAAGAGTTCAATTGGAGATTGATTATTTGAACTAAACTAGACAAACTAGCCAAATTTTACATATAAAAACATGTTAAATTCGGAATTATAAATGTACCATCAAATGGTCTATTAAAAAATGGTTAGTCCATTGCCCTGTCTAATTGAAGTACACTTTTTGGGAGCTTCAAAATTTCCAAAATGATAGTAAATCAATTTCATTTAATGAAATATGCAATTTTGCAATCAGTTCTTTCAAAGTAGATCTAGAAACCCTTAGTGAGAAATTTTCAACCCCTGATAATTATTTTCTATGTGAAGTGGGACTCAAACCTGTAGGAATAATAACATGAACTTAGTATACATTTACATAAATGTCACGCAACTTTGGATTACAACCTTATGTTATTTGATTGTGTGTAACCAGAAAACCAAATAGATAATCATGGCTGGTATTAGATTGAAATATTTTCACAGATCACATCAAACAGTACACCAGTAATAAGGAAATACATGACTCAAGTAAAGAGGAGTCCCTCACGAAGGTAACGGAAGGAAAGCATCTTCAAGCAGAGTTAAACTGGAAATCAATGTGTACACTCAGAGCCTTCCAACTAGAAAGCAGAAAGAATCACCTATGGTCACTGTGCACAGCCTCTGGCCTTGTTTGACTACCAACAGTTTTGAGGTATGTTTTACCTTAAAGAACATGACAAGGTCACAAACAAAATTCTGGAACTCCTCCAGGCCTAGTGTTTCTAATTTCCAACTAATATTAACCTTTAGTATTCTGGAACAAGGAATTGGGATCCTTAAAAATTCTTGGGAATGATGAGATCACAAGTTATTCTTTGTTTTCCATAACACTTTTTAAACATGTTTTTAAGTATTAATGATTGAACAAAATAATAGTGCAACCTATTTACATGACAGAATTATCCTAGAAGTTGCAGAAGTTTTTAATAAAATGAAACAATGAATAATAAATGCACATTTTGTTATTATGTATCAGTATGTTCTGACAAGATTAGGTATTCCAATAATGTTAAAATTATATATAGATTTATGTGGTAGGTATTTAATAATAGGTAGGAATAAAGAAGAAAACATTGATGTAAAATCAATGTCAAATAAAAATTATTTAAAACATTGAAAATTCAAATATTTAATATTTCTGAGTTATAATACTTAAAAGAATTTTGAAACACACAAAGTATGTGTAAAACACACAAGTACTTATTCTGTACCTAAAAGTCTTAACATATGTTATATGATAAATATTCTATATATAGAAATATATTGTATTTTGTTATTTACATTGATGAAACAGTTATAAATGCTTCCAAAAGCGTTTTCAACTTGGGCATTAGGGTATATGTTATTGAATATAATCTCTTTTCTTTAAATGATGAAAATATGTTCTGATTTGATTTTAGTATTAGCATAAATATACTTTTACCAACTTAGATTTTAGTATTAGAATAAATATACTGTCACCAACTTAGATTTTATAGCATTCTCGTCTTCTTTTCTTTGTATTTCTTTTGTTAAAATATTTCAAAGAAACACAACCTATAGCAAATACTGAAACACTGAAAATTACCAGTGTGTACTGTTGGGTAGTATATTAATCTGTTCTCGTGCTGCTAATAAAGACATACCCAAGACTGGGAAATTTATAAAGACAAAGAGGCTTAATGAACTCACAGTTCCACATGACTGGGAGGCCTCACAATCATAGCAGAAGGCAAAGGAGGAGCAAAGGCACTTCTTACACGGTCATATGCAAGAGAGTAAGTGCAGTGGAATTGCTCTATATTAAACCATCAGATCTCACAAAACTTATTCACTATCACAAGAACAGCATAGGAAGAACCTACAACCATGATTCAATTACCTCCCACCAGGTCCCTCTCACAACACGTGGGAATCATGGGAGCTACAATTCAAGATGAGATTTGGGTGGGGGCACAAGGCCAAACCAGATCAGGTAGTATTTTTTAAAAATTAAACATTTGTATCTCCTACCAAGGTTAACAGCAGTACAGGTGTAGATTTCAATTTAATGATTTATTTTACTCCCAAGTCAAATTGTTTCTTGGAACACTATTCATAGTATTCACATAAAGTATATAATATGCATTAACTTATTAATATTTATTTATGTTTTAAAAATTACTCCTTGTAAGCAGCCAGCATTTTTATCATGGCCATATCACAAGTAAGATTAACTAATTAGATTGTGACCTCTTCTTGCCCATGTGTTCTTGTCCTCATTCCAGGAAATGTCAACTTTAACTTTTGACTGACTGTCAAGGTCTCTTGCTTCTGCTTTTAACTTGATGTCAATGGATTCCTTCAAATCGGTAACATCTCTGTGATGATATTTAAGCTTTAATTCTCACAGAGAATTATAATACTTTTTTTTAAATTTCTCGATTGATAATTCTCAGGATTCAAGATTTGAAAAGCAGAATCTCCCAAGAAAGCCTGAGAAGGAATTCCCATATAGAGACAGCATCCAGGTCATTTGAATGACAGTGAACATTCATTATAGCTCCTGTCTCAGTATTTGCACAGAGTCCATATGCCTTCATGTTTTCATACTTAATATCTCACAGAGCAAGGAAAAATGATATTGATAAGATTCTTTGACTTGTTCATGCAAAATAAGATTCAGTCACCAACAGAAAATTACTCCTAGATATTAGCTTCAAAAAATCATGTGTCCAATGACCTACTATATGTCTAAGAGCTTACTATTGGGAATAGAATACATTGTTTATGAAAAGGTACTCAGCTAGTCGATGAGATGAGGAGGTAAATGTGTCAACAGTGACAGGCTCTGCAAACAAAAGTTACATCCAATAAGTGGGGAAGAGATTCTGACAGTTTACTGTAGAAAAGACATAATTCCTTTTATTTTCAACCTTCCTGACTTAACAACAACGTCAAAGTAATGATTTATGTGTACAAAAGACAACATCATGCTGAATAATAAAATCAGTACCAGTACCAAGAAGCACAATTCAAGAATTCCAACTATATTCGTTCCAGGACCATTCCCTACAGCAGTGTCTTCTTCTCCACTTATGTTACTAAAGTGCAACAATCACCAAACAGATAAAGAATCTTAAAAGATAGATTGTCAAAACTGAAGAGATCAATGTAAAATACATGCCCTAGAAAATGATATAAACTGTTTTTTTTTCTTATGTTGTACATGACAGTGAAGATTCAAATTTTCTTTTTACTTTAGCACTAGCAACATTGAAAACACAAATTTTCTGCTGGGGCAAATAAAAAGCCAAGTTAAACATCCATGCACTGAACTCTTTGTTCCATATGACACTGAATATTCCAGAGGTGATTCCAAGATTAATACCATCATTTAGCTTATTTTTCTCAAAGAATTCCTCAAGTTTTTGGTAAAGGCTGAACTTAGTTACCATGTCCTTAGCATATGTTCTTTTGAAAAGCAGCTGTTCTACAGCTTTGCAAAGCAAAAACCACAGGACTAATGTGAAATCTAAAGCAAATACAAGGGTGGTCAAATGGTCAGTTATACATCAGTTACAGCAGGCTGGACGATCCTCCAGGGCATCAACCTTACAGTGCCCAATTCCAAAGCAAATGTCAGTGAGAAACATATCTCACTTGTCCGCAATAGGCTTTAGCTTAAATTATGTAAACACTGAGGAAGATTTTTTTTTGTTGGTATTTGAAGAAAGAAGGAGTTCAGTTATTTCATATAATATAAGGGACATTGCAAGAATTGGGATTATCAATGACCAGACATCTGAAAATCACTAATGTTGTTAAATATTTAAGTAGTTTATGTGGCTTAAAAATATTAACTATTTTCCTTCTTCCTGTGTATTCAATGGTTATCCTGGCTAGTGAGGTAACAGAACATTTTGCCAATAGCATTAAATGTGTCACAATCTAAGGAAGATCAAAGTCAAAGTTGTAGTAATTGTTACTTTTCCTACAAGTATCAGTGGAAGTTGAAAAATTAGCCTTATAAATGACTAATCACTGAAAATCCTCTCCAAGTTAACAGAAAAATAACTTTTATTTTATTTTTGGAATTTAAAGAAATAGAAAAGGGAACTTCTAAATTATATTATAAAAATTATTATTTTACCATTCTTGTATTTTCAAGTGTAAAGCTGTTTACAGACTTTGCAGGCTGATGCCACACTGAGGTAGTTAATGTGTTGCCTAGTGGTGGCAAACTATTAGAATGTTCTCCATTAAAAGGATAAGGGATTTTCAGATGAGAAAATTTCACATTTTTTATATAATCGAAAATTGACTCCAATTAATATTTCCTCTAAGGCAAGAGAGAGATTCCACTGAGACATGTACCTTCTTTCACTCAAAGGTAATTATCAAGCTCCAGGAATGATTGGTTTAATAAAATTTCTAGTGATCATATACAAAGTATGTGTAATATAAATCAGAAGACTGATCATTCCTACAAATACTGCCAGTACTTAAATACTTGTCATGGAATGTATTCATACTTGCTTTCAGATTTATCTACAACATATGTCTCAGTTAAGAATTTTACAAGTACATTCAGCTATAGGCTATTGCTTTTGTCTTTTTTTAAAAAATCTACTAACTTTGGAAAATAATATGTGTAAACATAGCCATAGATTCCTAAGCGACATGGTACATATTTTTAATATGTATAATTATAGATATACTTATATATAAATGCACATATGTAAATATAACACATTTCTTATAACTTTCTGTACTGAGTTTTTCATTAATATAATTTGATTTCTGAAATTCTTTTCTATTTAGAATCACTGGAAAGAGTCTTTGACCTACTGGGAGAGATACTAAAATAGATTCCTATATGGAGAGAAAATAGAAGGGAATATTTTTTATTCATACTAATCCTGAAAATGTTCCAGGTCACTGACCCACACTGATAGGGTGTACATTAAACTCCGCCTATCGTGTCATGATACATTTAATTTCTGGATACTAAATCTTAAAATGTTCCAGTTGTAACCTAATACATTGTTTTTTCATCTTTCAAGGGGAAAGAAGATACTGTGCAATTCAAGCTCTATGCACACAAAAATGAAAACACTGGACACCATAGATTGCTTACTATCTCTGTCAAATTTTAAATGCCAGTGTGAAATTAAATTCAATGTTAAGTATTTGCTGCTTGCCTTTCTTTAGAAGACAGAGAAAATAACACTTTTTATTTTTGTGGGCTCAGTCAATAACTAGATAAAAAGTTTAGGTTATTGACAACACAAAGATTATTTTAACTTAGTTTTAAACTAAGTTTATTTTTTATCATCTTTTGCTCATTAATCACCCTACACATGTACTCTGTGGGTATTATACAGAAGTGTTTCAGTCCAAGGTCTATAACAAAGACTTAATTGAGAAGAATTATGTGTTTTCATTGATTAAATTAGGTATTGTGATATGGGGAAATGAATATTTCAAATATTTTTAGAACTTTAACGAGCCCATTTTAAGAGATTAGTAACACCTCTTCAACTCACCCAACTTCTCAACCCTGCTCTAAGGGAATCACATGAGCACTTGACCTCAGTAAGATTTTAAGAAGAAAAACAAACTTCATAAAACTTAATCACATTAGTTGAAAGCTGGAAGGATGTTTTAATGCTTCTCCTAAGCCACCAAGTTCCATTACCTGAATCCCATCAACATAATCCCTTCTAAGGAAGAAAAGAATGAATCAAATGGAAAAGATTTGTAATTGAATTATCTTCAGTCTCAGGGCCAATTAGACACATCTTTTATTGGCACACCTAGATATAACCTTGACTGTTTCTAATTAGTCCATCAACTCAGATAATAAGAAATGCAGGAACATTTTTACAGTGTTGTAAATTGAAAAGAGTTCATATTGTTGATAGCATGTGTATTTCCCATATATGAATAGATGGAGAGGGAGGAAAGAAAGAAGTGCATTTATAATAGGGTAAAGTGTTATCCCATAAAATATTTCCATTAGTGAGTAAAGAAGGTCATTCCTTTGCATAGAAATAATTATAATTCTCCTGCTGTCTATGCCATATTCATTTTATCTATTACCAGGTTTTAGCCAGTTATTCTGTTTGACAAAAATGAATGTGGTATAGAGTTTGTCTTAAAGTAGACCTATCAATACAATACAGATTTTTGGCAGAATGTTCCACAAAACAGATGATAGTAAAGTTGGATCTTGGGAGTGATGGAATATGTGCATTTCAAACTGATTTCTGTGTAGTTAGAACATTTTTAGATGTCAAGGTTCATTTCAGAAGTGTAATTGAATGCAAAAGGAAGCGTGCTCAATTCCCTATTCTGATATTCTGAAACAGAAATATATCGTACCTGTTACTTCTTTTATTAGAAGGCCTGATAAATAAACAACCTAGATTCTCCTGAAAAGAAAGAACTTTCAGGAGTTCTCTTAGAAGAAGAGGAGTTTCAAGAGTTGTCCTAGAAGTATACAAAAAATGATTATTTGCTGCACAGAATATTATTTGTGGGTTGTGATTTTATTTAATACTCTTTACATATGATATGTATTTCTTAGCACTGAGTTTTAAGAAGTAATATTACTTCTCAAAAAGCAAAACATTTTGGACAGAAGTTTTCCATGTGTAACTAAAAAATGCAATGGTTTTGATAAAATGTATTCAGTTTAACAATTATTTATGAAAAAATATATTTTTTTAAATTTTAAACTGACTATAAGCAATTTCTTTGACCAATCTAATCATTTGGTGGGCTTTTATTTCAAATTATAAGGTGCAGTTCAAATTTTTTTGTGCTTCCTCTTCTTCCAGGTGTATAATTGTGATCAGTTTTAAAGCAAACTGTGTGTATCCAGTTAGGGTACTTTTATTCCATCCTATCAATGGTACTTATTGATGATCTCCTAGAGACTAGTCACTTCCTATAGATGAGTATAGATTAAAAAAAAAAACAAGTAAATAAGACATGGTCACTGCAGTCAAGCAGTCTTGCTCTAGACATGTTTACCTGAGTAACTTAATGTGAGAAAAACTTTAGTATCTAAATCATAATAGTATTTACAGAGGTTAGTAAAATAAAAGAGTAAAGTTTGAAACAATACTTAACTTTTAAAAAAATCTTTATAAATAAATTTTAATCTATTTCTTTAAAAAATGCTATGATTATTTCTTACTTGTTTTTTGTTATTTGACTCTAAAGTCTGTCACTCACTCATGTATTTGAAATAAAAGCAAATCTTTACAATGAAAATAAAACATTTCTGTACTTAAGAAAATGCCCATTTGGCAATTTTGAGATACAATTAAGCAGTTAAATGTGAAAAGGGAATTTTGTATTTATCAAAATACATGCTATATTACCAACTTACTGGTAAGATAAAAGAATTAGTTTAAAGTGTTTTTGCATACATTTTTATCCTACGTAACTTTCAAGGTCATCAAAAGAGTTAATTATAGAGATGGAAAGTTATTCCAGACATAAGAATTTTACCATTATCACTTTTCACTTTATGTAAATTGAATGAATTACATTATTATCATAGCTAGAATGCTTAAACAACAATTAACCCTATGATTCAGTACCTATTTTTAATAACACATTATCTTCTGAATCATTAGTAACCATATTGATGGTTGGTAGGGGGCTACCATTTTTACTAGTTATCTACATATATTGCAAAGCACTATTTTTAGCAATTTTTTGTTATGCTTCCACATACTAGCTGGCTAAGGTTAGGAATAGTACTAGGGAATTCTCGCTTGCTCTTATGAATTTGCAATTGAGTGACTGCAATTCTAGGTTTTGGCTCTTTTGCTGCTAGGGACCCATAATCATTTAAAAATATATATACTCTTATTGGGTCATGTTCTTTCTAGGAATATGTAGGTCACATACCATCTCCTGATGTCATTACCTTACACTCAATACCATATGTATTAATTATGAAATATGACTTCATTCTTTGCCTCTAGGGAGAATAAAAAATTATACAGCTATATAAAACTGAAATACCCCTTTCCAATCTATAACCAAGAGAGTGGTTCTTGGGAATGGAAAAAAGGAAGAGACTGGGAAGAATTAAATTTAGGTTTAATATTGTTCTAAATTTATTAATTTAAAGGGGAGGGTAAGTTTGCAGTTGTTTGTCTGAAATGGCAACAAACGTAAATAAAATTGTAAGACACAATTTTATCCTCTAAGTTTATCATAACATTATGTATTTATTTGTACTTACATTATGAAAATTACCTCAAAGAACTTAAGAAACTGAAAGGAAAATATGTCTGATATAGCTAATAAAAACAGTTTTGCTTGGATGCTAAGAATTAAAAAGGTGGTATTTTGGCATACATTTGTTAGTGAGAAAGAAATGGTTAAAATACTAATTGTCATTTCTTCCCAAAACATAAAATTTGCTGTCTTTTAAATAATTCTTTCATTTTGTTTTCTTTCTTCTAAACATTCTTAGTGTACAAGTGTAAAATGTCATCTACCTTTTGAATCTGAACACTGACAGAAGATAACATTTTAAAGATAACCATAAAGGGTAGTTGTGACAGGCACTTTGAAGCTATTAATCAGGTATCTGTGTTTGTTACTGATGTCTTAATGTCCCAAAGTTGCTCTAAGTAGTTACAAGAAAACAGAATGAAAATCATGAGCTTGGAGAAATACATTTTCTAATCAGTAGAACATTAATATGCCACAAATATTTTCTCTACTGACAAACTGTAATGAGGTAAAAATGCCTTAGTGCAGTAAAATCTTACCTTGAGGTTAGATGCCATCTATCTGTAGCTAAGGCCACAAAAAAAAAAAAAAAGACAGTATAATTCTTACCAACACACAAAAAAAACCCAGACTATTATAGGAGTCCGTCATTTTTCATAACAATTTTATATCTAATCATAATTTTACCATTTGTAATCCTTTTAATTTTCCTGCTTTTTCTATTAAAGATAAGTTTTGACATCATTGATGTCCAAAACAAGTAAAAGAAAAGGACGTAATATAGTGAGGAGATGACAAATACAGCAATGACCTCACATTTGGGTAGTTCTCTAGAATTTACAAAGTGCTTCTGGATGGGACAACAACCTCAAATTGAAGTCCATATTGGAATATTAAATTGATCAATTCTTTATTATTATTACTAACATTGTTTTACAAACTGTGAAGATATTAATGACGCAGTACAGAGATCTGGTACTCATTTTGAGGAGTGAAATGTAATGACTAAACACAACATAAACAGTATAACCTATTTCACATTTCATAGAAAATCTAGTTGCTTTGGGTTAGTAAATAAATCTTTTCCACTCAGAAACAACTGTTGCAAATATGTAAATTTTAGATAATAAAACACTGTCCTTTGAAATAGTCTATTATAACTCCAAAAATCATGCTGAGGATACTTACCTTAATCTTGTCATACATTGTACGTTTCACATATTTAACATTTTATTTTGTAAAAAAGGCCATTGAAATTGAATATCTATTTTGGTGGAAGGTATTATGATCATTTTTCTCTAACTTTTAGATGTCAGGGAATAGTACTTGGATTTTACATAGATATGTTTTATTTCTTCAAAATGCAAGCTCTGATTTCAGATTTAGTCAGAAAAGAGATACACATAAATCTATATGACCAGAAGAGATAAGTAGATCATAAAAAGTCCACACACATCTTAACCCTGCACATCTAACACACAGATAAGGACAGTTACAGATTATTATGGCATGGTTAACTTGATAATCTATGGTGAATCTATGATAAATTTCAAACTATAACAAATACAATGACTCATATTTTTTAAGGAAACAAACCACGAAAGCATAAATTTACCCTGAGATTTGTGTCACTAAGAAACTGAATAGTTCAAAGTCAAACATTATGTGACATGCTTTAGATTGCTCTTATGAAAGGCACTATAGAAATGTCACCCTATTATGACCTACTGTATTTAAGAATTAACTGCAGCAGAACAGCCACAGGAGATGAATATATACTGATGTGATCATCCCCTCCTATTACTCACCAGTAGTTAATACAAAGCTCGCTTTAGAAAAGAATCTATAAGGCAAAGAAATAAACACATTGTTAAAAAGGACTGCATTTAATATCAGGATTTTTTTTTATTAATTCTAACAGACACTTATAGTATTTTCTCATTAATAATAGGAGCCTTTCAATTAAATGATGCAATCAGTATGCCACAAGCAGTTTCTTTCTTAAGTGGGAGGAGTTAGCAGCTCCAACATTCAATTGACCTGTTTCCAAATAATCTACAGGAAAAAAATGAAGATTAAGTCCTCTAACAAGAGCAGTTTTCACAGCCTTGCATACAAAGAGAAGGATTCGGTAAAAAGATGAGAGGGCAAGCCGCATTGTGCTGGCCCACTTAAATCTTATTTCCAATTCACTAAATGTGTTATTTGACTTGGCAAGTGAGCTAGTATGTGTATTAGATCAGCAGGGAGCCTAATCAAGGAGATGCCAAGTTTACTGCAGCCTCTCTGAGCTGCATTAGCCCCAACTAGTGACCTTAAGCAAAGTGGGTGGTTGAACCCAAAAGAGAATAGCATTAACTTTTGCTTGAAGTTCAGCCTAAAGTCTCCTTTTGTGCCTTATTCCAAAAAAAAAAAAAATGCAAAAAGCATTTAACAGAATTGAATCTAGTCTGCTCAGCATCATCTTCACACGCAAGGCTTCATAGAAGCTTGCCTCCATTAATGCTGACACATGCAAAAGAAATGAAAAGCATTAACTCAGCTGAGGCACTTGATTTTGCAGCTGCAGAACAATTCACTTTGTAACTCAGTAACTAAGATGGGGTTTTTCCACCAAGATAAATTGCTAATTTGCTAATTGATACAAAAAGTATTTTCAAATATTAAATAAACTGCAAATAAAGCAAAAAGAAAAAGAACGCTAAATTACAAGGACACCTGAAAGATATATAGCTTAGTATCAATAGATATACATATTTTTAAAGACTTATTTTACCTTGTACACAGCGTTGACCATCCATTCCCAGTTGCATATAATAGCTTGGATGTGTAGGTGATTTCTTCAACGATGTATCTTGTGCCAAGTAAAATGCAAACCTGTGTAGTTAAAAAATGTTGTTATATAATAAGCTCAAGCAATAGATTTATCTTTAGAAACATCTTTGTTCTCAATTTGGTTTCCCTATTTTAAACTTTCCATCTTGTCTATATACTCAAAGACTTCTAATAATGCCAGTTTTACACATTGTTTAGAAATACTTTGGAATCTATCTTTAATTCCTGGATGTTTGACTCAGAAATACTCTCACAGCAAAAACTGGTTGGATATGAAGATTATAAAGTTATTGAAGCTCAAAACCAGAATATTTTATAAGACCTTCTGTAAGGCCTTTGGCTGTAAAACTTTTCTCTTTCCTTAACAGAATACAAGACAAAATTCTTTTCTTTTTTTTTTTTTTCCATTCTTCATTTTCCACTGTTTGTTCGGCTTCCCTCCTCAGATATGAAAGAAAGCCAAGCAAAGCACCATCACCTTCTGGAAAGTACAGAAACTGCAATCGAGATCAACAAAGAAAAGTACTCTTCCCATAGATTCATCTCTGGAGTTTAAGTGTTGGGGCGAGTCTACAAAACTCAGATTCCTCATTTAACTAGATGTTCCAGGTCACAGGGATACTCTACTGAGGCAATTTTCAAAAGACCATAAAATCACCATATCAATTTATGCTTGCAAGTAGTATAATTGCCTTTGTATCATATATTTTTGGAAAAAGTGGCTTAAAACAATTTGAATAGTGCTTTAGAAATAAGACCCTTAAATAATTGGCACTGGTATTGCCTTTCTCAACTCTGGGATTTCAAAACATTTTCCAAACATTAATTGCAATGGGACCCCGGTGAGGCTGATATTATCATACCTATTTTCCAGGACGATAAGCAGGGAGCACAGGGCCCATTTCTTGCCTTGCCCCATGCCCTTCAGAGCTTGTCCAAGCTCAGAGCTCCCTTAAAAACCATTGGATCAGCTCCATGGGAGCACAGAGGAAAATGAGAAATGGGCTCTTGGAGATTTAAGGGATTTTGTAAGGTCGTGTGTGAGTGAGCTGTAGCTGAAAGTCAAAGCCGAAAATCTAAGATTCCTTATTCAGTGGTTGGATGTATTTCCTCATTAAGACAATTCAGGTAGAATATCACACTTGCAGGAATGCGCTGGTAAGAAATGGACTCTGTTGCTGTACGTTTTTGAGTAACTTATTTAATAACAAAAATGTCTCCCTTTGATTTGAATAAAAATAAATGGCTGGATTTTCACAGGCAGCATGCATAGAAGACCAGCAAGGGCCAACAGTGAATTTCGACACTGACTTTTAAAAATTGTGAAAGAGATGCTAACAGCCTAATTTGCAGTAGAGACTAGATTCTGTGCCTGTATCAGGTGGTGGTATAAAGAAGACCCATATACAGAAGGTGAAATGAGGGGTTAAAAGTCACGCTAAACATGCTGCAAAGACCTGTGGGCATCCCAACCTTTTTTTCCTTAATTGGGAGGAGAAGAGCTTTTTACTAAAGAGTAAGTTCCACAATGTAGGCCGGTAGCCCAACTGGGAAATACTCTTGATTTGAACAGTTTGCAGCAGTTCTTTTCTGAACTCTTTATATAGATCCTTTTTCAATACTGGGACACATATTTTAAGGTAAAAAGGGTATTTTACTAATTTTTTTTAATGAAGCTTTGACTGCAAGCAATACTTGGAGTTGGTAATCACCGGCTGGTTTCTTTCCCTCTTGCACTGCAGGAATGAGGCCACTTTCACAGCTGGTTGTCAGCACAGCTCTTATTACTAACACCAATTATTGATTTTTAAAAAGCCTACGCTATTAGTACCCTGCTACATCTCTTCACGTACAATATGTGTTTTAAAAATTCCTTTTGTAAAAATATAAAATCTGCGTCTAACCTTTCTATCATCACTGTGCTTGTTCTTTACATTTTATTTTAAACCTTCACAGGAAAGCAAACCAGGAATCTTTTTTTTTTTTAAACTTTTGGGCTAATTTAGAAGCAGAGATACTTTGCCCATATGATCTCTCTGGCAGGTATCACATTATAAAAAAGCAAATGGTGTGTAGTGAAGGAGAATGAAGGAACACAATTAGAGGGTTTAGGATCTTCTATCCCCTTTCCTCTGCCTTTACTTCATGCTATCCCAATCTATGTTTAAGCCAATCATAAAAACCCACCTGGCTTCATCCCCACTATGATGCCTGCTTTTGCATAGGACTGCACCTCAAATTGGACTTTTCTCTTCTCTTTGCAAGTTCCCAATGAAGGTCAATTTTAGGATTTCTTCCAAAAGACACTATTCACACGTCAGTCACTCTAGTTGTTGATATATTGTCCAAAGTTCTGACAATCTTCAGCAATAGTTCATAGCTGTATTCATTTTGTAGAGCTGTTGTAATGAAGCTCCACGAAAACTCTACAAAGCTCACCAAAATCTGGATGGCTTAAACAGCAGAAATTAACAATCTCACCGTTCTAGAGGCTAGGTATGTATGATCAAAGTGTCAGCAAGTTTGGTTTCTGCTGAGGGATGTGAGAGAGAATCTGCTCCATGACTTTTTCTTAATATCTGGTAGTTTTCTGGAAATTTTGGCATTTTTGGGATTTTAGATGCATTTTCTGGTATCTTTCTTCATAGCATTCTCCCTGTGTGTGTGTGTGTGTGTGTGTGTGTGTGTGTGTCTATGTCTGTGTCTAAATTTCCCCTTTCTATAGACTCAGTCATATTGGATTAGGTACCACCCAAATGATTTTGTCTGCTAGGATCCTATATCCAATTAAGGTCACATTTACTGAGAGAAAGCACTTCAACAACTTTTTGGGCCACACAGTTTAAACCATAATGATGGTTTGTTAAATGTCACATATATATAATACTATATATATAAAAAATCATTATCATTGATTATATATATAATCAAATACTCTTTTATTATTTACAAAATACATGATGATCATAAGAGAATATTTTACAAATTACAAATGGGAAAAGTACATGGCATTACTAAAATGTCAGTGCCAATGCCTCAGCAGGGAAAATTAATGCATTAATTAGTTACCCTCTCAAGGTTAGTTTTTAGGTAATAGAGTTAGGTATTGGTAAGTGAAACAGAATTTCAACTTCATGAGGATTCTAGAAAATTGCAAGTTGGAAGATTAATTTTATTTCATCCATCATTAGCATGGGCTAAGTGAATATCTAAAGCAAGCTTGTCCAACCCAAGGCCGTGGACTGCATGCAGTCCAGGATGGCTTTAAACGCACAACCCAACATAAATTTATAAACTTTCCTAAAGGTTTATGAGGTATTTTTTGCAATTATTTTTGTTTTTGCTCATCATCTGTCACTAGTGTATTTTATGTGTGGCCCAAGACAATTCTTCATCCAGTGTAGCCCAGGGAAGCCAAAAGAGGGACACCCCTGACCTAAAGTATAATTCATATTCTGATAGATGGTTTTCAGTGACACAAATTCTACATAAAACTGAACATACATTTTCATGAGCAGCTATTAAGTACCAGGTACATGACTGCTGCAGAGCATTCGAGTTCTAATACTAAGTAAAGAAGTGTGTGTGTGTGTGTGTGTGTGTGTGTGTGTGTGTGTGTATCTAAATGCAGTTTAACCAGGAGTAGTGAAGAACAAACCAATCATCGAAATTTAGAGGGCACCATAAAGAAAACCCATATACATGGAAGAAAGAAAAGGCAGGGTCAACTCAGCCTAAGTAGCTTCTTAGCTGTAAGGAAGGATCTTAGAGGAAAGATTAGTCTGTTTTTGTATTGCCATAAAGAAATATCCAAGGCGGGGTAATTGGAAAGAAAAGAGGGTTAATTGGCTCACAGATCTTCAAGTTATATAGGAAGTGTATTGGCATCTGCTTCTGGGGAGGCCTCAGGAAGCTTCCAATCATGGCAGAAAGCAAAGTGGGAACAGGCACATCACATGGCGAAAGCAGGAGCAAGTGAAAGCCAGTGGGGAAGTGCTGTACAGTTTTACACAATCAGATCTCCTGATAACTCACTCACTATCACAAGAACAGCAGCAAGGGGATGGTGCTAAACTGTTCCTGAGAACTCCAACCCATGATCCAATCACCTCTCACCAGGCCCAGCCTCCAACATTGGGGATTACAATTAGGCAATTCAATATGAGGTCTGGGTGAGGACACACATCCAAAGTATATCAGATAGTGAGAATATGACTTTAAAAAAGAATCTGTGTAGTCTCACATAACAGTAGCCTGCCTGGAGGACAAATGGAGTTCATGTCTCTAAATATTTACAGTGATAAATTAAGGTAATAAAATTGCTGTCCAGAACATATTCAATTGTCTTACCTTGCCAACTATAACTTTTGAGCCACAAAATATTAAAGTAAATGCATGAATCAATCTTTGTATGGCTGGAGAAGGAAAATTATTAAACATAATGGAATTTGATTATTGCCCGTATTTAGAACTTCTGTTTATGAATAATTTTAAATTAGTAATAAAGAAAACATGCATTGTTTATAAATATATGTAAACATTTTATAAACTTTTTTACCTTCATTTCAGTAAAATTCAGTAATTTTACTCATATTTTTCAGATTTGCACCAATTATGAAAAAATTCACTTTTAACCTGAGAATTTTAGCTTTTTAGTTCGAAATTTTATTTTTTCTAAACTAAATTTAGCTGTTTTAATAACATTTAATCCACATTACCATCATGTGTGCCAAAAATTAAGGTCAAATTTGATATGTGATTTGCTTTTCAAGAAATAAATGTAATCATCTGGATAACTAAACAATAGAATGCTAAATATACACTTATTTAAGAAGATGAAAATATTGCAGTTCTCTATTTTTCTGCTTTTTACCTGACTCCAAAATGGTGATTTTCATATTTCTTGGTAATTCTAAAAGATAGTAGAAATGAATCAAAATGAAAAATAAATGAATAAATAAAGTGCAATATTTTATTTGACTTTTGAAAATACATGCAATCTTAAAAGCTATAAACCTTATAACATCAGACCTCCAAAACATGTGGATATCAGACCTCCAAAACATGTGGATATAACATTTGGATATTTGATTTTTTTTCACCCTTCTCCCAGTTTTGGCATAGTGCAGATGAAAATTGCAGAGTCGACGAAGTCTCCCTGATGTATAATGTTTTTCCTCAATAGTTTTCAAGGACAAAGCAGCCAAGCTTGGTGGTCTGACCATTTGAAATCTCTAACGGAGCTTAAATATGGGCAAACATCAATGTGAAATCATAAAAACAAAACTGATTGTTATTTCCAACTGCCATGATTCAATGTTGATGCCCACCCAAGGCATTCCCTTGGTTCACTCTTCTGACACTGAATTAAAATGTCAATCTATAGATTCACGTTAGCTGTTAATAAGAAGTTAGTCTTTATCGTAAAGATAGAATCTTAGGTCTTCATGTCAACATTAAAATGGTAATAGAGTGATGAAATACAAAATACCTGGGAATATTATAGGAGCTGAGTCTTCCATCTGGGTGCATAGATACTTGAGCACATTCAATGAATTAGTGTTCATCATAAGTGTATTATGTAACTCAAGTAGATTGTTTGGCCCTGAAATTCCTGAAAACTGCCTGTTGTTTAACATGCTTCCAGAACTTGAATGCCACCACCACCCTCCTCTCAGCCCAATCCCTTGGGGCCTAAGCAGAGCTTATTAGACACTAACTTCCAGAAAGGGGGATATGTCTTAAACATATCTAAGATTATTACTATAGAAATGTTATTGTTTAATGTTAATGAGTATGTTGACCATTTAACTTGACAGTCCTTGTCATGATTTATCAAAGACAAATTAGCATTGTTAGAGTCACCAAAAGGAAATGATTAAAACCTAAGTGTTTTCACTTCTTCTGATCTGGCACTTTTCCTATAGAGCTATATATCACTTTAGTGCTTCTTAATTAAAAGTGATGTCTTCTTCCAACTTCGATCTGTACTGCGAGCATTCCCTATACCGTGTTTCTTTTGATTTACAAAGTACAATATAAAGATTGATTACATTATCTTCAAATAAAATCAACACCAATCATGTTGCTTTGAGTGGTTTAAAACAGTGATTTCACTAGATACAGTAAAAATGTACAATATCTGGGAATCAGAAATTTTCTCTTTTCAAATATTGAAATGCTTCTCTTTTTTCTAAATTAATATTACATTTTATTAACCTATAACATCTCATACTATATGTGTACTTGACTTCTAATATGCTAAATTTAGAGTTTCTCTTCTTACTAGGTATATATTGTCTATTAAATATCTTGAGAAGTTATTTTAAAAAGCCCATTCCTTCCGTAAATTTAGAGGCTATAGATAGATCAAATTATAATTATGTAACATTTAACTTTTAGATTAAACTTTTAATGAGATAATTGTATATTCATATAGAGTTGAAAGAAATAATACAGAGATCCTGTGTACACTTAACTTAGTTTCTGCTAAAGGTAAACAATAGTATAACATTAGCCGAGGATATTGACCTTGATATCAATTTTGTCCAGCTTTCCTCAGTTTTGCTTGTACTCATTTGTGTGCATGTATATTTAGTTCAATATACTTCAATTTATATATTATTGACATTTAATTTTAACATGTAAATATCTTCTTAAATTTTAAGTACCTATTAACAGTTGCTTATGAATTATATTACATATAATTAATCCTTAAAAATATGAAACAACTATTGAAAATAAGTTTCTTTTAGTATTCTAATCTATAAAAACATTATTTTTAGACTTGGCTAAATATTGCTATCAACTAGTTTGTAAAGGTTGACTAATGGTTCCCCAAATGAATAGTTTAAAAACACTGTTGACATTTTTTTCCTTTTGAATTCACACCACAGTTTTTAACTAGAGGTTCAAAAGAGGTTAAGAAATATGAAGCCATTTTCAGTATTTGGGGCATCCGCTCATTAAGAGTAATAGAGCAGGCTTCCAGTTTGAAAAAGGCACTGACTCAAATGTGTAATGATTTCACTTTCAAATTTCTTTTATCTCAGCTGCTTCTACTTCAACAAATACAAGTGCTTCAGATATAATAAGAAGACTAATGAGCATTGCAGATGATTACAACAATATTATAATACTTCCCAAGGCATAATGACATTTTTTTCACAAATTAAGAAAAAAAAAGTTTTTTTCTTGTTAGAGTCTTTATTGCCTGAATACGACCTCAGTTAAAACCAGAAACCCAACTTTTGAACAAATCTATGAATAAGTATTTTTTGAGTAGGACTTTCTTAGCTTATAAGAGAAGTTTTATTAACTTTAGCAAGGACTACGTATGTGCTACAGGATTACATACTTAAAATAAAATGTGCCAAAATGGGTCATTTGACATCACTGCCTCATTGCTGTTCAGAGTTGGCATTTTGCCGATCACCTCACCGTGTACTCTTGGGTACTTTCTCTATAAAGTGGTTACAAGTCCAGCCTTCTGATGTTATAGTTGGATGCACTATATAAAAGGGCCATTTTCTACTAAGTACCTTACTTGCTTCAGAGCCAGAGTGCAGCTCTTTCATCAGTCAGAGTTTTGAAACAACAAGAGTACAATGTATCAGTTTGTTCAAAATAGACATTGTGCTGTTTACAGAGGAATTGTTACAAATCAGGAAAGAATTTATAGCCAATGCTATACAACATAACTAAAAAACAAAAAATAAAGTGCATAATCTGACTCACGAAATGAGACATCTGCAAACCACTACAGCAAATTGTGTAATGAACAGCCTCTCCAGGGTCCCTTCATGTAATTCAGAGCTAGTTTTGGCTCCCTTTCATTCTGAGTTTGAAGACAGATTATTTTACAAGGTACATCAGCCTTTAGGGAATAGCAATTTCCTCCTTGCCTCAGCCTTGCCTCCCCACAACACAAATGTAACTTTTTAAACTGTTTATCTTTGATCAAAAATATATTACTTAGCATGCTAAGTAAACAGCCGAACAATTTGTCATAGAAATGATTGCTTCCTGTGGCTATTTTTAGTGGCTTTTTTCCCCACATTTTCTGGGCAATTGGTAATAAGAGCTGATAACCCTGCCATTTGTTTCTGTAATGATCTCAGAAAAACATTTTGAAATACGATCTGCTCTGTAGTGGAATGGATAAACTACTATGCTGCCAGGAATTATACCCAACTTCCTCACTCAATAGTCATGGGAACTTAAGCAACAACCACAACCCACACACATAATGCAGGAAATGATACGGAACACACATATTACATTTCTGTGGTCATGTGGTTACTAAGAATGGTCACTCTAGCATTGCTGAAGCACCAGACATATTAAATCAAGATGATGCAAAATATGGAAATGCAGATATACTATACTCAATAGTAAATTATTTTGCTTTTTGAAACAGTTTGCTAGCCACCTATTAAATGAAAATTTTCTCTAAGATAATACATTTGAATATAAAAAGAAATCATTTTAAATAGAATGCCATTCAATTTTGCTTTTTGCTGTTATGCAAAATTCTTTGCAGTCCTATATATATTGTCAATACTTTTATTATTCTCAAATACAGCTTTGTTATCTTTACCTTAATGTGAATTTGAAAATGTTATAATAAAACAATCAGCATGCTTCTATTATTTATTATTTATAGATTCTAATATCAATATTGGAGAAGTTATATATTTGTACATATTACTTGTTTTTTTTTCTGTTTCCAACATTTCCTGTGGATGATTTATTCTTTATTTTTATTTTTATTTTAACTATAATTTTGGAAGTACCCTGCTTCTCACATTTGGAATAGACCTTAAAAATTAGGTGTTATCGGTTCTATTTGTTTCTTCCATGTCTGACATACAGCCAGAGCACATAAAAAAATCTTTACTTGTTCTCTAATATTTACTGATTGCACTGTGGCTAGTTTGAATTCAGAGACAAATATTCACTTCATTTTTATCAAAAATATATCTATTATACTACTATTTCTTATATTTAAATGATTGCCTTTATTTTGTTTCTTAACATCAAAGTACCAATAATTCCATGAATGGTGAAAGAAAAATAAGTTTCATTGTTTCTCTTCTAATATCTGTCTTAATCACTAATCTGATCATTTAAAAATATATATAGAGAGAGAGAAAGAGAGAGAGACAGAGAGAGAGAGAGATAACATTTCATGCTCCATATATGCTTCCCAATCCTATGTCCCTTAAAAAGATTATGGAACCTGGAACCTGGAGAAGAAAAAAACATTGAAACCAAACAATATCTCAGAAATGTAGAGATTCAGGATCTGTGAAGTTGCTTCTGATGTGGAGATGCTTTTTGAAGTTTTAAAATGACAATGTTGAAACATCTCTCTGCCTTCCCTTTGTGCGCTCTCATATCTGCTTAAGTGTCTTTGTCAGAAGTATTCTGGTAACTATGACTCAAGCCAAGAATACTCTAGAGAATTTTTAAAAATATTTGTTAACAAATGAGAAGGTTTATTATTGAGGTCAGACCTCGTTTTAAAAATATGTTATTCTATTACCAAATGTGCGAAATTGGATATATATATGTGTGTGTGTACATATATGTGTGTGTACACACACACACACACACGCACACACACAACCGCTTAGCAATCATGTTATATAGTCCTCAAAATTTCATTTATATTTATGGCATGAGACTATCTACAGTAATTCTCAAGGTCTGTTTTCTGATGAAGAGAAGGTGGAGATGTAAAATGATACTATTTTTTCTTCCTAAAATTATCATGGAAACATGTTAGTCCTTACCTTCCTGTCCCCCACTGAAGCCCAGAACACATGGGTAGATGATGTAACAAAATCAAAGATTACTTGATTTTAAAAGATAAGTTTCACATCTTATCTTTTACAATCCGAAAGAAACATAATAAGTTTGGAACAATAATAAAGCTAATATTTCTGTGTTTTAATTAATAATCTTGTTTGATCTGAGCATATGTTGTATTTTAGGAAGCAATAGTTGAACTCCAGGATTTCAATATTATAAAGAATTATAGAAATTATAATGTATGACAAAAGAAAAAAATTCCATATAGCCTCTATTAGATTCAAATGAGTATGATAAGAAAAATATACAACCAAAGGTATAATTTTGTCATCACTTCAAACTGTCAAGCACAATTTAAGAAATGTAAGGAGTATGTCTGCACAAAGAAAATCTGGCAATGCTTTTCCAATTTTCCTAATGCCTAGTATGTAGGCAGAACATACTGATGAAAAACAATTACCTAATAAAATTCTGATGTAAGATATAAGAAAATAATTCTACTTAACAAAAGTGCAATTTAATCATTCAATTTTATCACATTCCTCATATTTTCAAATTAAAGTAGAACACTTAAAAACAGAGAAGTAGCTTTGAAATATTGTAAATGATTAAAAAAAAAAGAATGGCAAATGAGAGAAATTCTAAAGGAAAATGGGTGTAAATTAATGCAAACAGTACTTGAGAGACATTGTTCTGAAGGACGGCTTTTTGTACAGATCCATTTAAAAAATCTCAGTTATTCAAGGAATGTATTGATTTTAACATCATTTTTTCTCCACAGGCTTTGTTATGAAAATAGGTATATATAATGAAGAGGGCTGCAAGGAAATTACATTTTGCAAATACTCTCCTCTTATATCAAAGATAAGGGCCATTCAAGGGTTTCATATATTAGACTAGCTTTGTCCCAATGGAAACATAAAGGAAATTGTGACAAACTATACATTCTTCTTGATCAGTTAAGAATGTACTCTAACAACTAGCATTTTTTTTCCCAAGAATAAAACTTTTTGCACCTCTTTAACTCTTCCATAATGCATTTCCTAGTTTTCTGTGTCAGTAGCTGCAAATCAAGGTGCACACGAAGGCAAGTGGGATTTCCATGTGCTCTTGTCTGGCTTTATTCCATCAATCGCTGTGAGATTCAATATTATTTTGAGGAATACCTGGAAGAACGTATGTAAAAGTCACTAATAGTACCTGATCCAAAACTGGTTTTTAAAAGATAGCTATATTGTTTTACTTCTTGACATGTATTCAGAGATCTTGGTATGGTTTGAATCAGTCTGTTATCTCTATGTATTCCTCTCTGTCAAATTCCTTAATCACACAAAACCTAGGATCTTGGAATGAACATTTTGATGTCTTTATAGGATTTTTATCTTTCTTAAATTTAGCTCTCTCATGATGAATACTAATCTCTACCATAGAGCATATACTTCTATATGCCAAGTGCTTTGTATACATGGATACCATTATCCCTGTCTTCTATTACAATGAAATGAAGGCTCAGAATGTTTATTCCAAGAGCCTCAAACCACCCTGCTGGAAAGTTTCAGAGTCAAAATTCAAACCTAATCTGTCAGATTTCAAAGCAAGTTTCCTCTAAATATGACACACTGACCCTTTTGACATCTTTGGCCCATTATCTCAAATTGGTGTCATGTAAAAAGTTGAACAATTTTAAATAAAAATTAAAATGTCTTCATATTGGTGCCCATGGCTTTTTTGTATAGGTTGTTCAGAAGTGTTTCTTAAAATTCAAATGTGTTTTCTTTTGCATTGATAATCTGCCATTTTGTAGAAACTAATAAGGGTTAATTGAGTCATTCTAAAAGAAAATGTTCCCCATATCACAACACAACACAAAACAAAACAAAAATGAACAACTCAATTTCTTCAAACATTAATTTTGTTCTATAATGTTGAATATTATTTTTAATTTAGGGAATTTTGTAAGGGTATTAAAATGTAAGTAAAGAGATAACATTCTTGTTTTTTGCATTGTAATGAACTTTCAAGTGACTGGGTAAGTGAAATAATTTTAGAAGTGAAATTTGTAGTAATCATAGAACTTCTAGGAATGGCTGGCAATGGAAAAAATAATGATTTTCAGTCTGCTTTCCCTAGCACACAACTTAACTTCCCTCAGGGAAAGCTAAGTCAAGTGATCATGGATGCAAACTGACTGTGGTTGGGCAGGCAGCCACTTAACATATCCCTTAGTTGATAATAAAGTGTGCAGTCAGCAGCTGTTTTTAAAAAAGACAGAAAGAGGCCAGGTGCAGAGGCTCACGCCTGTAATCTCAGTACTTTGGGAGGCTGAAGTGGGTGGATCACCTGAGATCAGGAGTTCGAGACCAGCCTGACCAAAATGGTGAAAACCAGTCTCTACTAAAAATACAAAACATTAATCGAGCGTGGTGGTGGATGCCTGTAATCCCAGCTACTTGCCAGGCTGAGGCAGGAGAATCCCTTGAACCCAGGAGAAGGAGGTTGCAGTGACCCAAGGTCTCGCGCCATTGTACTCCAGCCTGGGCAACAGAGCAAAATTCCACCTCAAAAAAAAAAAAAAAAAAAAAAGCAGAAAGAAAGAAGGAAGAGGGAATTTAAGAAAGGAGTAATGAAAATACCACTAGAAGATACTATGATGGTGATACAAACAGGGATACAGTCTAATTCGCCTCAACATTAGATATCAAAACATTTAAATAAAACAATTATACTTGTATGATACATCTTTATTATAAATACATTCTTTAAAAGTTGTCCAACATAGAGCAGATACTATAAATAAAAGTGAAATATCTGTGAGATTATACACTCCTCAATAATAGGGATCTTTGTCTACTTTCTTCACTGACATATGTAAAGTATCTGGATCAGGCCTGGATCTTAGTAAGTATTCAATAAATATTTTATGCTTGAGTTAATTATTTCATAATATTCTAATCTTGTATTCTGATGTGAATAAAGACATTCAGCAGAAATCTAAATTTTAATTTTGAATGTTTAAGCATTTTATATGGAATTCTAATTTTCATTTGTTTAAATTTTTAATATTATGGATATTAAAGCTAATAATAAGTTATTGTAAATAACTTATTGAATTAAACGATCTGAAGGATTTTTAAGGGTCAGCCATCTTAAGAACATTCTCAATATCTTTGTTTTTGGGATTGAAATCTACAAATTGGTACCTCTTTTACAGTATACAGCTGATAAAAGTACACATTAAGCCATCACCAGTCTAAACACTTCACAAGCACTTGAAAGAATGCCTAGACAAGAAGCAGAATTGGAGGAGAATAATAATAGCTGAAGTTTGCTGAGCACTTTCTAATGCCCTAAGCCATCAAATGTCAGGTAAGTTCTAATAAGATGTCAATGGGTTATAAGAAGGACATTGTTGGGGAGGAGAAAAATCTCCAGAGAAGTGGGGTCCAAGTATAAAACCACAGACAGGTATTAAAGCAATTATACCATATGAGATGTTGAGCTGGTTTAGAATGAAGAGCCTGGGAGTCAGACTGCCTATATTATTAATAAAATCCTGGCATCACCACATAATGACTTTATGACTTCATATTTTTGTGACTTAGTTTCCTCTCTGCACAATGTAGTCATATGTGAGAATTAGGCATACTATGAATTGATTAGAATAGTTTGCGATAGAACTTGAATAAATGTCAGCCACCAGTGCGGTCAGGAAGGTCTCATTCTCACAAAGGCCTGATGCTTGGGGTCACTAGTTTGAAATTCTTAATAATTTTATCTTTTGTTTTTTGTAAGGGAAGTCCAGTGGGACAATGGAAAAAGCACTAAGAAACTTGGAGCCCCTGAAGCCTCCCCACCTCCCCAGAACAGATTCTCAGATGCCTAAGTAGCATTCCAGCGCTGTCCTCCACCCCCTGCAAGGCCTGGGCACAGCGGTGAGGCAGGTTGGTGTTGGCCATATGCACTCTGTGGCATTAACGGTGGGGTCTGGAGGCAGCCATTCCTATTCTCCAGGATGGCACGTTCAGTGGGCACCCTGATCCAGGAGCTGAGTTCATCTCAAATGTGGAGGTTGCAGTCCTTCAGGGAGCTCATCTGATGCAGAGTCTGGTAGCAGGCCCATGGGAAGGGGCGATTGACTTTGCCTCCCTTGCCAGGGACACAGTGTGTCAATCCAGCAGCTAATGTCACTAGCAATGTGGACCCCCCTGAGAGGCTGTAATCTGCACTCACCCCCAAAGTATCCCATTCCATTGGGAGGATGACAAATAGCACAGAGAAAACGCTAGAAGTTGAGAAAAAAAATGTGAAAGAAAAGAAAGAAGTTTTGTGCTTTCACACCTTTAATGGCCCTTTTTCCTGCTCTTTGAACGATACACCTTATGTTTTACTTTTCATGAGTTTCAAAAATTATATAGTTGTTTATCTCTTAACTCCTAATAACTGAGTCTGATATACAAGTTTGTTTATAGAATATTTCTTAAGCATGTAACATACAGCAAGAACTGAGAAAAGGGAAACTGAGAGGAAATCTGTGCTTATCTAGGCTTTGATAGGTGGTAGTGCACCTTGTTTTAGTTTGCAAGGCATGTTAAAAACATTAAAAATTGCTGATGACTTTGTAAATTACTTGACTGATCTCTCCATCTCTCTCTCTCTCTCTTTTAACGAGGGTTTGGCTGGAAATAGTTCTATTACTAGAAACACTTAGAACAAGAATACAGTTGCTGAGAACTTACATTTGATTTATTCGGCAAGCGTCATACGGAAACAGCTTCCTGGCTCTGCTGGCTTAACATCATCTCCTCTCTTTGTTTCCAGCAAGGGCTATAATTTCTAATACTTCCAATAGTGTCTCAGGAATCAGAACTAAAACAGAATGCAGAGCGGTAAATAATCACTTATATGGAAGACAATGTAGAAGGCTTGATAGAAAACCTTAAACAGTGAGACCAATGGCAACATAATGAAATATTCAAGTCAGCAAAATTATGCCATCTCATTGATGGCTAAGGGGCCAGTGTTTCTTCCAAATTCAGGGCAATCTTAGTAAATGTGTTCATTTCATATTTAAAACAAAGGACATGAATAGTATTTTATTCCATGTCAAATATATAATAGTAGCTCTCATTTCATATAATGGGTTAGCTTAGTAGTTAGAACTTGAATCTTTCAAGTGAGTTTTGAATTTTTGAATTGCAACTCAATACTAACTGCTTCAGTGAGTTAGGATTCTCTTGAACTAAGAATTATGACACAGTTTAGGAGATAATTAGCAAAAACAAATCCAAATGGAAATAAATATCGAATAAAAAGCATAGAAGTTTATGTTAAGAGACACAGTTTTCTTATTTTTTATCACTGTATGTGATTGTGTTCTATTTGTGGGTGGGCAAACTCTAGTCCATGGGCCAAATCCAGCCTACCACCTGTTTTTATACAGCCTACAAGCTAAGAATCATTGTATTTTATGTGGTTAATAAAAAGAATATTATATGACATGTGGAAAATTCAAATTTTATTGTCTACAGATACTCATTTGTTCATATATAGTCTATGTCTGCTTTCTCATGACAAGACAGAGTTGAGTAGCTGTGACAAAGTCCATGTGGCCCACCAAGCCTAAAATATTTACTATCTGATCCTTTGTGGAAAAGTTTGCTGACTCTGTTCAAGCTCACCTACTGATGTTTCTGTGAAACAAAATACTACGGAAAATGAACACTTGCACAATAGTCTGAGTCCAGGCAACTTACGCAAAATAACTGTTTTCCTTCCCTCTAGTACCTTAATTTTAATTATAGAGTAATAAAAATTTCCAAAGTAGTTATGGCACCATTAGAAAAGCAGCTCTAAAAGTGAAATAGATTTTTGCAGCTTACAAGGGAAATATAGCCACTTCCACCCAAAAAACTTTTTAAACTTTGTGCCCAGCTTCAATCTAGACATGCCATGATTCCAACAATGACAGCGTATCGTAAGAGAGGACAGAGTTGGCAAACATCTGACTTCAGACCAGCTGCATGAATTGGCTCCAATATCCCAGCGGGCCCCTGGATCAACAGATCTCTGGTGAGAACACAGATTAACTAGATGTCTCCTCAGTAGAGATCTGCTTTCTATTCTCCAAACTACTTGACTTCACATAATTTAGAAGGCCATTTTTTTTTCTGTTTCTTCCAGAGCCAGTACAACCATCCATTCTCACGTATGTACCAAGCCATCACTGGAATGTAAAATATTTATTTTCATGCAAATGTGGGCATATAACTGGAAATTTCTAGTTCCAACCTAGTGGGCCAGGCTTTGAAAATAACTTTCTCAATGTGTTGAAGAATGCGTTCTCCATTTTTATAGCATTGCTTTACTTACCATTATAGTGATTGCTGTACACCATTACACTTTAAATATATATTTATATCTTTACACACTCTGCTCATCATATGCACTTTAAAAAGATGCTTCTAAGTAGAATAAAAAGATATATTTTCATTTATGACAATTCCATTCTGTGAGGTAAAGATGATAGTTTGAATTATTATATTAAGAGTCTAAAACAAACTTCAACTTTCACTTATATCACTTATTTTTCTTTAAAATAATGACTCTTTAGGCAGAAGTTAATATCTTTTAATTATAACTTAATGAAGTAAGACTTTCACTAGCACTATAAAGTTATGGCATTGCTTTTTAATTGTAGTTTGCAGATTTACTAGACTGTTGGTTGAAATGCAAATGCAAATTTAGAGTGCCACTTAGGAAAAGCATTGTATTTGGAAAACAAATAGATCCTTAAAATCCTTGCTATATGACCAGTTTGAAAAGAAATGGGGATTAAAAATCAGATATTTCAAAAAAGATGTTAGCTATCAACCTACCGAAATACTTAAACTCTAAGTCAAATGCTTAGATCATAGGAAAATAGTTCCCAGGTCAGTAGGTCTCAAGCTGTTCAAACACTTCCTAGGACAATTTTTTCCCTCACCAGTATGTAAAAAGAAACTTAATTTAAAAAAGAAAGTTTAAGCAACAAGTTTCTATAGTGCATAGCAACCCCATATGTATAAAACCTACAAAGATTTGAGGCCTGCTGAATTCCAATCTCACATATACATTTAGATTGGATCTAATTTACAAACATAAAACAAGTTTACCATATTGCCAAGCAAATTAAAATGAGAAAAACAAAACCAGCCGCTTTTTTGCTCACAAGGAGTCACAGAATGAGACTCTCATTCTTGCTCTGTTACTAATAGAAATTCTGAGTTTATAGACTTAAATCACAGTTCAAGTTTGGCCACATTTATTTTATTTTTAATGTATACATGTTTTCCGGAAAAATTAATTTAATAAGTAATTCCCTTTCTTTCCCAACTAATTGCTCTAAATTTCTGTGATAAAACAAAACAGGTGGCCAGGCGAGGTGACTCACGCCTGTAATCCCAGCACTTTGGGAGGCCGAGGCAGGCGGATTATCTGAGGTCAGGAGTTCAAGACCAGCCTGGCCAACATGGTGAAACCCCATCTCTACTAAAAACACAAAAACATTAGCTGGGTGTGATGGCAGGCACCTGTAATCCTAGCTACTCAGGAGGCTGAGGCAGAAGAATTGCTTGAACCCAGGAGGCAGAAGTTGCAGTGAGTTGAGATCACACCTTTGTACTCCAGCCTGGGTGACAAGCGCGAGACTTCATCTCAAAACAAACAAATAACAGCAACAACAACAACAACAAAAAACCCAGGCATTTATTATACCATTGTTGAGTTGGAAATATCAGTGTATTTGTAGATATTCATGGTATCTCCTATCAGTTGACTCTCTTATCCTAAAACGAGAACTTTGGCCTGATGAACATCTATTCATTGCATCATTAGCCATTAGCTTTGCACCGAGGCTCATATATAGCAATGGACATTTTCCATTTTTCTTATAACAGATCATCCTCCAGTGCCTTTGACTTTTCATGTGCTGTTCTGGCTTTCTTTCTATTTCAAGCCCATTCTCTTGTAATAAGTTACTATTTTTTAAGGGTACAGAAGTTATGCTCTGTATGAGAGAATGGAGAATTGCTCTCTCATGAATTCAGCCACATTTTTGTAATCTCTCACCAAAGCTGCTTTTCATATACCTGGCATCTCAGAAAACTTCACATAAAAATAATTTCTCCCACTTTGCTTATTGTGTTTCTTTTTTAACTTTTATTTTTGGCTCAGGGGTACATGTGTACATTTGTTATATAGGTAAATTGTGTTTGGTATATATATTCTTTTGCCACATAGGTGATAAGCACAGTACCCAATAGGTAGCTCCTCCCACTTTGAATGAACCATGCATCAATCAGCCCTCCTCCACCATGTTTGCATTCCTATCACCAATCTAGAAAATAAAAGTTGATCAGCAGTCTTCTGTCATAGAATTCTTTTTGTTTTTTTTCTGACAGGGTCTCGCTCTGCCAGCCAGGCTGGAATACAGTGGTGCAATCTCAGATCACTGCAGCCTCCATCTCCTGGATAGAAGCGATTCTTCTGCCTCAGCCTCCCAAGTAGCTGAGATTACAGGCCTGCACCACCATGACCAACTAATTTTTGTATTTTTAGTGAGACGGGGTTTCACCATGCTGGCCAGGTTGGTCTTGAACTCCTGATCTCAGGTGATCTGCCCACCTTGGCCTCCCAAAGTGCTGGTGTAACGGGAGGGGGTGTGGGGGCATCCTGAAGAGGCTCCCAGTTCCCTGATCTGAGGTTCCTGGCCTCTCTTACCTTGAAGAATGGAGAAAGGGGCCTCGGAAGTGCAGTGAGTTTGCCGTTCAAATAAATATCATAGACTCAAAGAGTTTTGCAGAGAGTGATTATCAGACAGACAGAGAGAGAGAGAGAGAGAGAGAGAGAGAGAGAGAGAGAAACACAGCTCCCATGCTGCTGTGGGAGAGGATCCAGAGAAGGAATCAGTATAGAGAGAGAGCAGTGGGATTTTAACCCTTGAGTTATTCCCTCCCCATTCATGTTCTCGCCCAATGAGAGGAGTTCTTTCAAACTTCCTCTGGAGTGATTGATCTTTGACTCTCCCGGATTTCTCTAACTAGCCCGAGTGTGGGAAACCTAGAAAAAGAACTTTGTATTTGAAACCCCTCTGGTTCCCCAGTGTAGGGGTGGAGCCAGGAAACTCCTGCCTTTGAAACCATTCCCTTTGCAGACCCAGGAAGAGTCCCTCAGTTCCCCCTCTGAACAGGAAAGTCCAACTGCTGTTGGGACATGGGTGTCGATGGCTCTTTAACTACTTCCTGCTGAACTGGGGCATAGAAGGGGCCCTGCAGTTGAGGTTCCCTCCAGAGAGGAGTCTTCCAGGTGTGCAGATTGATCCATAGGTCCACATAGAGCTTATGAGCCAAGGACATCCAGGGTTCCATTTGCAGGACCATTTGTAGCCTCATAGCTTCAATACTAGAAGAAACAAATTTGACAAGAAAGTTAAAGATGAGAGGCCCAAAGGCCAGCAAAAATAGAACGGTTATTAACAGGCCTAGAAGAACGTAGAGCCAGAACAGCCAGTTGTTAAACAAGCTCCGTGATCCTGTTTCTTGATGGTCTTTAGCCCTGCGTTTGATTGATCCCTGAGTTCTTTCACTTTGTTTAAGACAATACCTGATTGTTTTATAAAGTAGCAGCATTTTTCTCCTAAAAAGGGACAGGTTCCTCCTCTCTCTGCTATTAGCAGATCCAGGGCCCTTCTATTTTTAAGAGCTATGGCAGCTAAAGAGTCAAGCTGCTTCTGCAGAGAGAATCAGCAACCTTTTCCATGTTATCATTTAATTCCTGAGACAGCTTATAGTGAAACTGAGTAGAGGAAATAATTTCCCCAATGCCAGTACTAAGTCCTCCTATTGTTCTGCCCCCCAGCCCTGCCACTATGAAAGGAATAATTGGAGTTTGAGTATGGCATGGCCTTGGCAAGAGAAGTCTCTGCACCTGAGAGTCGATGTAAATTGTCATGGGTTGGCGGGGGCACTAGGAAGGAGACGAGGAGGGCTATTAGGCAATCCATAGGGGCAATTAAATAGACTGTGGTCACAGATCATGAAGTTAAGAGTGACAGTCCTGTTAATGCCAAGATGTAAGTGAGACTCATGAGTAGTTACTTTCCTGGGGATCTCGTCAGAAGAGCAAATGTAGATTCTCTAAAGGCTCGCAGGTGTATGAAGGGTTGTCTCCTGGAACTTCATGCTGTGGAGTGGAGGGCCTATGATTTTCTTCAGGAGGTGTCCAAGGCTTCAGCTGAGTGTGATGAACCATGAATCAGTTCCTACCGTCTTAACTGCTGTTGGGGTAGACAGAATAACCGAAAATCGTCCTTCCCAAGATGGGCCTAGAGAGGGAGAATATGACAGGAGAGACTTAACAAGCACTAAGTATCCAGGGCAGAACAAATCTTTCCCCTTTTCCCTCCGGTGTACCTTCAGGTAAGGTCCTATGAGTCTGTTGATACTTAGCCGAGGAGGTTATATCTTTTATTAGATCTGCTGTTTCCTTGTCTAATACAAGATCATTAGTAAGGAAGGTCTGACCGTAAAGCATCTCATCAGAGCTGAGTCCGATTTTCTGAGGAGAGTTTTGAGACCTTAAGAGTGCTATTGGTAATAGAGAAGGCCATGGGAGTGGGTTTCCTGTGCCAGTTTCTTTAGATGTCTCTTAAGAATTTCATTCATCTTTTCTACTTTCCCTGAGTACTGAGGCCTCCAAGCACAGTGGAGATGATTCTGTATTCCTAATGCCTTGGAAATTCCTTGGGTCACTGCAGCTTTGAAGGCAGGGCCGTTATCACATTGAAGATAGCGAGGGAGTCTGACTCTAGGGATTATTTTATTAATCAGGACTTTTATTACCTCTTGGGCTTTTTCTGTTCTTCAGGGGAAAGCCTCAACCCTGTTTGTGTAGGTATCTACACATGCTAACAGATATTGATATGCTTGAGACTTAGGCATATGAGTAAAGTCTATTTGCCAGTCCTCACCTGGGTAATGACTGGTTTTCTTCCCCAGAAGGAGCTTTGAGATATGCCAAACGATTATTTTTCTGGCCTATTTCACATCCTTTGACTATTTGTTGGACAGCCCTGAAAAGACATTTTTCTGTAAATATAGATTTGGCCATTTGATATGTATTCTCTGTACCCATGTGGAAGGTTTGATATAGTATTTTAAGTACTTTCCACTGGCTGGCAGCAGGTAGGAGTACTTTTCCTTCCTCAGTAGCTAGCCTTCCTGAGGGAAAAAGATTATGCCCCTGGGAAATTGCCCACTCCACCTTTTCTGATGAGTATTGAGGTCTAGTTCCCTGGAAAGAGTTTTGATATTAAAGATCCTTCTATAATTCTTGTCTAGCTGCCCTTTTTGCCTCTAGGTCAGCTCATCAATTGCCCTTTGATTCCTTCTCATCTCCTTTCTGGTGGCCTCAGCAGTGTAAGACTGTTACCTCTTTGGGTTCTTGGACAGCTTGTAATAAGTCTAAAATTTCCTTATGATGTTTAATGGGGGTTCCTGCCGAGGTTAGGAACTATCTTTTCTTCCATATGGCAGCATGGGCATGTAGAACCAGGCAAGCATATTTGGAATCTGTGTATATGTTTATTCTGTTTCCTTTTTCTAATTTTAGAGCTCGAGTGAGGGCTACTAGTTCTGCCAGCTGGGCACTAGTTCCAGGAGGAAGGGAATTACTTTCAAGCTCTGTTTGATCACTGACTACTGCATATCCTGCCTTTCAAACTCCATTTTCCATGAATGAACTTCCTTCAGTGTTTAGTTTAAGGTCAGGACTGGCTAGAGGAGTTTCTAAGAGGTCCTCTCGAGCCACATCGTTCTGGGCTGTAACCGGCTGACAGTCATGTTCTCTGTCTGCTTCTTCCTCAGGAAGAAAAGTAGCTGGATTGAGGGCTGCACACGTGCACAGCTAAAGTACAGGCTCTTTGAGCGTTAAGGCCTGATATTTGAGTAGGTGGTTGTTGGATAATCATAAGCCTCCTTCAGAGGCCAGAATTCCAGCTACATCATGTGAAGTCCATACAGTTACATCTTTCCTTGTACTATTTTAACAGCTTCTGAGACCAGTATAGC
>CAUYLG010040859.1:0-94205 GCA_963573385.1 Cacajao melanocephalus
TTTAAAGCAACAAAGACCATAAGAAACAAAGAGAGACATTACATGGTGGTGAAAGGATCAATGCAACAAGAAGAGCTAACGATCCTAAATATATATGCACCCAATACAGGAACACCCAGATACATAAGGCAGGTTCTTAATGACTTGCAAAGAGACTTAGACTCCCACACAGTAATAGTGGGAGACTTTAACACTATACTGTCAATATTAGACAGATCAACGAGATAGAAAATTAACAAGGATATCCAGGACCTGTACTCAGACCTGGAACAAGTAAACTTAACAAATATTTACAGAACTCTCCACCCCAAACCCGCAAAACATACATTTTTCTCAGTATCATATTACACCTATTTTAAAAGTGACCACATAATTGGAAGTAAATCACTCCTCAGCAATTGCATAACATTTCACAGCTTTAAATAAAATATTGGTTGGCTTCTTGTTTGTTATTTTCATC
Source organism: Cacajao melanocephalus (assembly GCA_963573385.1). Lineage (NCBI taxonomy): Eukaryota > Metazoa > Chordata > Mammalia > Primates > Pitheciidae > Cacajao > Cacajao melanocephalus. The sequence continues at coordinate 461 of CAUYLG010040859.1, forward strand.
TCTTATTCCTTCCTGTCTACATTGTTAAGTACAATTATTGGCATAAAAGAGGTTTTTAATACCCATTTTTAGACTGCATTCTAGCCTGGGCAATAGAACAAGAATCTCGTTCTCTCTCTCCCTCTTTCTCTTCCTCTTTCATTCTCTCTTTCATTCTTTTTTTTTCTTTCTTTCACTCTTTCTTTCTTTTCTCTCTTTTTTCTTTCAAAAAATAAAAAAACAAAGTTTAAAATAGTAAAATAAAAAATGAAGGGTCTAGTCTTAATATGAGAAAAGACATCTAAAAGGCTACCATTGTAATTCTGCCTTCTTGTCAAAAATCAATCAACTTCTGGCACATCTGCAGTGTGAGAGAAAGATCTGTAGGTATTCCTAAACCAAGCAATAGTGTAGAGAGCAGGCCTTGCCTGGTAGTTTCTGGATGAATAGGAAGAGTGGATGGCTTAAGTCATGACTTCTAATTTAAGGCTTCCTAATTGTGCCTCTTTCTGAAACTTTCGGTCAAGTTATGATCTGAAGAGAATTATCTCAATAAACTAAAGTCCAAGTTTCTTCTCACCTTCATAGTCCTAATTGCTAACTTTTATTGACTTCTTCCTCTGGAGCAAGCACTTGAAAGCATCATTTTACATTTATTTTCTCATTTCATCCCCTACATTCTATTTCTATCTCATTTTACTGTAAAGAATATGATAGGTGTTAAATAAGTTGTTAAAGTCACCCACAGTGTAGGTGTTAGCAGCCACATTTGGAACCATGCATTCTCACTAGAAGATAAAACACTGCATCTTTCTTGCTCCCTACCTTCTTTTCTTTCCTTATTCAAGATAAATTTCTGATTTCTAAGTCAAAGCCAAAGTGACATAATTTTGACAAGAAGTGTTATTGTATCCCCAGTTTCCCTAAGGAGACTAATAAGATTGAAAAATCACCAGTGCATTAAAAAAAAAAAAAGGAAAAATTAAGCCAGATGCTATGGCGCATGCCTGTAATCCCAGCCACTTTCAGAAGTTGAAACAGGAGGATCGCTTGAGCCCAGGAGTTCAAGACCAGCCTAAGCAATGTGGCAAGATCCATCTCTACAAAAAAAAAAAAAAAAAAGTAAATAAAAAATTAGGTGTGGTGGTGTATGCCTATAGTCCCAGCTGCTGGAGAGGCTAGGGCAGGAGAACTGCTGGAACCCAGGAATTTAAGGCGATAGTGAGCTATGATTGTGCCACTGTACTCCAGCTTGGATGACAAAGTGAGATCTCAAAAAAAAAAAAAAGAACCCAAAATGCACCTGTGCGTGTGTGCGCGCACACGCACACCCAAAGAAACAAACATATAACAGGGATTTGCAGAGATGTAGATGCAGGATCAGCAGTGGGAACTAGGGAATACAGCCCAGCTCTGTCGAAGGAGACTCATGGTCTAGGAGACGAGATGATAGCTCAATAAATAAATAAATAACTGCCAGGCAGAATTACAGGTACAATTGTAGAGGTGAGCACACTCTACAAGGGTGAGATAGAGTCTGCCTTTATAATGGCTTTGAAAATGTTCCGAGGGCCTAAACATGAGTACCAAAGCTGAACAAATCTAAAAAATATAAAACTTTCATAAATAAAATAACTTCTGAACAAAATTCATAATATGTGCTATCCTTTACACTCACAGTCTCTCCTTTGGCAACAATGTGGAATTTTTTGAAAACATATAAAATGTCATGGTCAACTCATTATATTGAAATTGATATTATAAATACCTCTTCCCCATCCCCCCAAAAAAGAAATTCCCACAACCACTGTGCCTATTGCCATGATTCCTTCTTTTATGGTACTGATATTGCAGCTCCGCTAATGGTTCTGTGTCTGTATTTGCATTTCTCTTAGCGGTTAGGATTATTTGAAAGAGATCTTCCTTGTCAGAACAGGGCCTAGACTCGGAGGCCCAGATCGGCAGGAAATTGATCTCTGGCGTCTGTCACAGAAGTATGAAGCTCTGCAAGGTAGAGTGTAGTGTTACGGTGCAGGTGCATTGCGGAGATGACGGGCTGATGGCAAGTAAGGTGAGGAAGCCCTGTTCTCTTTCACAGATGAAGACAGAGACGTTGCAGTGACAAGGAGGACAACTGGCATGCCTCACATTCCTCAGTGTTGAAAACAATAAAAGGAGGGGGAATGAGAGAAAAATCAAATTTCTATGAAGAGATGTCAGCAGTAAATTTAATGCAGGTGCAATATTCTCCGAACAAAGGACGTTTTGTTTCTACCGTCTGTGGCTCCGTGAAAACCTGCTCCACCTCCTCCTTGCTATGCGTTTTCCTTTTTATCAGTGTAAGGTAGATTAAAATGTGGATACCCTTCCTTGGCAAAAGTATTTTTAATGTTCTTAGTACAGCTGTTGAAGAAGTATTAACTTCCCCCAAAGCTCAGCTTCACTGGATGTAACAAAGCTTTCTCCCCCTTAACGTTCAATTCATTGGTTAAGCTTTGTCTCTTCTTGAATGCTTCTGTGAATTACTGTAACACTGTTTTTACCACTTGTTCTCTCTTGTTTCTGTAATATAATAAAGGAAATTAAAAAAGAACATTGATTTTTAGCTAAAGTAACAAATTCGGAGAATAAAAAATAAGATTCCCACTATGAATTAAGTTAGATAAAGAACATTTTATAAGAGAACTATGTAAAAGTGTGCATTGTTTTCCTCCTTTATTTCAGCTGCCACAAGCAGAGTGCCTGCAGAGCCATCAAGAGGTATGACTTCCTGATTGGTTTTACTTAGTGATTTATAGACTCTACTCTGATAGTAATATCCAGAGAATGATTTATTTTAAATGCCACTAATGGATTTTAAGTTCAGGCTTCACCCAACTTTGTGAGACACCTTAGCAAACCATTAGAGGGCATTTGAACTTGGTAGTGACTCATTTAATTGGGGACACATAAGTGATAGCCATGGATGTCATAATGTCATTACTCTAGGTGAGCTAGCAGCTTGGGAAGAAGCGGTGTTCCTGAACCATGACAGCTAGCAATAACTTAACTGCACATTGAAATAACTGCAAGCTATAACACCATACCTCTAAGGCCTGCAAAATTTGCAAAAGTATATTTCAATTCCAACTGGTTGTCCTTTTCTATCCATCATCCCTTGTCAAGTATGTAATACCCATAGCAGTGGCATTTTGGGAGCCAGACTAAGGGGAAGTCAAATTGGGGATATGACGTTATGGTTTGGGGTTACTGCCACAGTAGTTGAGTTACTGGTAACTGAGCTGGTGCAGGAACATCACTACTGCCTACTGTGCTAGTTAGAGTAATACAAAATCCATAGCTTGTCAGTAAACATGTCCGCAGTTAAGCTCTAATCCTACGGTTCATATATGATAGAAATCTGAAATTTAACAAAATTGACACAAACCTAAATGTTAGAGAATATTATCAATATGTGGTTGTGCAACTAAAATATTTCCAAAAATATCAAGAATAAAAATTTTTTAAAAATCAACCTTATAGAAGGATTGGTTGAATTATCTTCTTGATATTGCTATAGAAAATATTACAAAATTACAGTCGCATGAAAAGGTCATCAAAGAGCATGTAGGCCATAAGTATAGGAAAAATGTATTGCTGAACTGAGTCAGATAGATAATTAATAAGATAATACGTTGCTTTTCTGGATTTTGTGACATTTGAGGTGGTTGTGAACTTAAAAAAGTTTGTAATTGGTATTTTAAAAATTCTAAATAAATATCTACTTCTATAATTGATTTTTATTTTATAATTTTATATTCATTTTCTTAAAAAGGGGCCCATAAATTGTATAAGTTTCAGGCTCCTAAAATCTGGGTCTGCCCAGAAACCTGGATCGGCCTAGAGATTATGGAGAGAGAGATATTTGGAAGAGAATATTTTATTACTCAAAGGTTATAACATGGGAAATAAGTATTTAATAATAAGTACCCATCCAGTGCAGCTTCCTTAAAGGAAGCATATCAAGAGTACAAAAACCCAGCACGATGGCACACACCTGTGGTACCTGCTACTTGGAGGCTGAGTCAGGAGGATTGCTTGAGGCCAGGAAGTTAAGGCTGCAATGCAACACAATTGGGCCTCTGAATATCCACTGCACTCCAGCATGGGCAACATAGCAAGATCCTTGTCTCAAAAAATTAAAAAGAGTAAGTCCGGGCTTGATGGCTCACTCCTGTAATCCCAGCACTTTGGGAGGCCAAGGCAGGCGGATCACCTGAGGTCGGGAGTTCAAGATCAACCTGACCAACGTGGAGAAACCCTGTCTCTACTAAAAATACAAAATTAGCCAGGTGTGGTGGCACATGCCTGTAATCCCAGCCGCTCGGGAGGCTGAGGCAGGAGAATTGCTTGAACCTGGGAGGTAAAGGTTGTAGTGAGCTGAGATTACGCCATTGTACTCCAGTCTGGGCAACAAAAGCGAAACTCAGTCTCAAAAAAAAAAAAAAAAAAAGAAAAAAAGAAAAGAATGCCATGACTGTAGAATTTGGGATAACAACTTGACACTTAATATCTTTTGAGTTTTGGAGATCCTCCGTGGCCAGGCGTCATCCAGTCCTATTTCTCAACACTTGCTGGCGTATATACACTCAATCTGATTAAAACAGTCTATTTCCGCTGTTCTGTTGGTACATCTTTATTAGGCCCACTTTAGATGGTTTCCCACTCTTGAAGGTTATGCTTTTCTTACTATTATTCTCCATTGCTCTCAATCCTATTTATCCTTCAAGGCCCATCGTCAGTAAATCAGTCATAACACGTCTAGCCCACAGTGCTGACTGCCTTCTTAACCCTGGTAGAGATGCTATATAAAAAGACTACATATATTTTGCTGCTGTATGTTCTGTACCAGTTTTTATAATTAGGCAATAAACTCGTAAAGACAGAAAATATATCTTATATTTTCACTGCCTAGTGACTAGAATCTAGCATAATGCTGGACATATTTGAGTATCCAAAAATCTTATTATTTGATAATTAGAAAAGTTCCTATTTTTCAAACGTAAAGATGAATTATTTTCTTTAAAATATTAAGTATCTCCTTTACAATGTTAAGGATAAGTTGGCACTTACATTAAAATATTGAGGATGAGGAAGTTGATCTATAGTAGGAGTTCAAAACATGGTTCCAAATCTTAACTCCACCTCTAAGCTGTGTGAACTTGGAAAATTTTAGTATCTTCTTTGAATCCCAGTTCTACATTGATAATGCAGAAATATGTTAATACGGTTTTGAAAATTGAATGCAGTTATGTGTGGAAAGCATATGACATTTGATATGGTTTGGTTCTGTGTTCCCACCCAAATCTCATGTCGAATTGTAATTCCCAGTGTTGGTGGCAGACTTCCCGCTTGCTGGTCTCATGGTAGTAAGTTCTCACGAGATCTGATTGTTTAAAACTGTGCAGCACTTCCCTCTTCATGCTCTCTCTCCTGCTCTGCCTTGGTAAGATTTGCTTGCTTCCCCTTGGCTTTCCACCGTATTGTAAATTTCCTGAGGCCTCCCAGCTATGCTTCCAGTACAGCCTGCAGAACTGTGAATCAATGAAACCTCTTTTCTCCATAAATTGTTCAGTCTCAGGTAGTCCTTTATAGTAGAGTGAGAATGGACTAATACAATATTTATCTATTCTTCATTCATTTATCCAATATGTCAGGAGGTCTTGAGAGAACTGGATAAGAAGAAATTGAAAGTTGGTGCAAGTTAAAGGATTTCTTTCCTTCCTTCCTTTTTTTCTTTCTTTCACTCCCTCCCTCTTTCCCTCCTTCTCTCCTTCTCTCTCTCTCTCTCTCTTTTCTGCCTGCATGCCTTATCCTGAGAGTTTCCAGGAAGAAGCAGCTCTATAAATTTCCTCACAACCTCAATCAACATTTGAGTTGAGATTCTCAATTAAGATTGGAGTCAGAGGAGTGAATCTGGACAAGCCATTTAACTATATGGGCTGTATTTTCAAAAATTTGCCCAATGAGAGGAGATGTGATGATTTTCAAAATCCTTCTGTACTTGATATTTTGTGAATAAAATTTTCTATTAGCTAAATGTCAGATAAATCACATTCCACTTCGTTTACTAGAGACATTACCATTAGGCTCCATTCTCATGATTATCTTACTTCTACTGGATTTTCTCCTCAGCCACGTAAACATTTTAAAACCTTGAGTATCTTAATGAAAAACAAACAAAACAAATAATATGCTTTGAGAAGCCTCAATATGCACTCAAGTGTTTTCTTTCTTTTAGCTATCACTTTATATTTCATCTTCCCTTTTAGTCAAGCCTCTGAGTAGAATTGTCATTTAGTCAGCTATCCCTGCCAGCCCCTGGTAAATAAGGCAGCATGCTATATTCTTAAGGGTGATATTATTCTTGGGTATATGTTTGGAAAATATATGCACCACATTTGTCTTTAGGGAGCAGTGAATAGGGAAATATTGTGTGGTCATCTACTTTATGTTTGAATTTTTTATAATGAATATTTGAATAATCAATAAGTAATTAGGACAGATAAGAAAATTAAATCAGTGGAGATACATGAGTTGATCTTAAGAAATTTGCTTTACAGATGATGTTAAAAGTATGCTAATTGTGTAATGTTGAACACCTATGTTGAAAAAAATATATGTATTCTAGGAATATGTTTTTCTAATTCTTCTATGCTTAACAAATCATGATGGTTAATACTGAGTGTCAACTTGATTAGAATGAAGGCTACAAAGTATTAATTCTGGCTGTTTCTGTGAGAGGTGTTACCTGGAGCTGGCAAGGCCAGCAATACACCTTTACTGTCCCACCTCAGGGTTGTATTAACTTTGTGTCATCATCTTCTTCAAAGAGATCTTGATCGCTTTTTGCTTCTGCCAGATACCACACTGGTCCACTACATCGATGACATTATGCAGACTTGGGTCCAGTGAGCAAGAAGTAGCAAGCACACTGGACTTAGTGGTGAGACATTTGCATGCTAGAAGGGGAGAAATAAATACGACTGAAATTCAGAGAACGTCTACCTCAGTAAAATTTCTAGGGGTCCAGTGGCGAAGGGCCTGTCAAGATGTTTCTTTTAAAGTGAAGGATAATTTGCTGCATTTGGCCCCTCAACCAAGAAAGAGGCACAATGCCTACAAGGCCTATTTGGATTTTGGAGGCAACCCATTTCTATTTTGAGTGTGTTATTCCAGCCCATTTATTGAGTAACTCAAAATGCTGCCAGTTTGGAGTGGGGTCCAGAACAGGAGCAGGCTCTGCAACAGATCTAGTCTGCTGTGCAAGCTGCTCTGCCACTTGGGCGATAGGACCCAGCAGATCCAATGGTGCTTGAGGTATCAGTGGCAGATAGGGATGCTTCTTGGAGCCTTTGGCAGGCCCCCATAGGGGAATCACAGCAGAAGCCTTTAGGAGTTTGGAACAAGGCCCTGCCATTTTCTGCAGATGACTACTCTCTTTTTGATAGACAGCTCTTGGCCTATTACTGGGCTTTGGTGGAAACTGAACGTTTGACTGTGGATCATCAAGCCACTATGAGACCTGAATTGCCTGTCATGAACTGGGTGCTTTCTGAACCATCTAGCCATAAAGTGGGTCGTGCACAGCAGCATTCTATCATCAAATGGAAGTGGTATATACATTGATTGGGCTTGAGCAGGTCCTGAAGGCACAAGTAAGTTACATAAGGAAGTGACTTAACTGCCTGTGGTCTCCAATTCTGTCACCCTTCCTTCTCTCCCCAGCCTGATGGCCTCATGGGGAGTTCCTTATGATCAGTTGACAGAGGAAGAGAAGACTAGGTCCTGGTTCACAGATGGTTCTACACGATATGCAGGCACCACCCAAAAGTGGACAGCTGCCACACCACAGCCCCTTTCTAGGACATCCCTGAAGGACAACAGTGAAGGGAAATCTTCCAAGTGGGCAGAACTTTGAGCAGTGTACCTGGTCGTGCACTTTGAATGGAAGGAGAAATGGCCAGATGTGTGATTATATATTGATTCATGTGCTGTAGCCAATGGTTTGACTGATGGTGAGGGATTTGGAAGAAGCATGACTGGAAAATTGGTGACAAAGAAATCTGGGAAAGAGTTATGTGGATGGACCTCTCTGAGTGGTCAAAAACTGAAGATGTTTGTATCTCTTGTGAGTGCTCACCAGCGGGTAACCTCAGCAGAGAAGGATTTTAATAATCAAGTGGATAGGATGAGTCATTCTGTGGACACCACTCAGCCTCTTTTCCCAGCTACCCCTTTCATTGCCCAGTGCACCCATGAACAAAGTCGCCAGATGGCAGAGATGGAGCTTATTCATGGGTTCAGCAACATGGACTTCCACTCACCAAGGCTGACCTGGCTACAGCCACTGCTGGGTGCCCAATTTGCCATCAGAAGAGACCAACACTGGGCCCTTGCACCATTCCTCGGGGTGATCAGCCAGCTACCTGGTGGCAGGTTGATTATATTGGACTTCTTGCATCATGGAAAAGGCAGAGGTTTGTCCTTACTAGAACAGACATTTACTCCAGATATGGGTTTGCTTATCCTGCATGCTGTGCTTCTGCCAAGACTACCATCTATGGACTCATGGCATGCCTTCTCCACCACCATGGTATGCCACATAGCATTGTTTCTGACCAAGGAACTCACTTCACATCCATAAAAGGTGTGGCAATAGGCTTATGCTCATGGATTCACTGGTTTTACCACGTTCCCCATCGTTCTGAAGCAGCTGGATTGATAGAATGGTGGAATGGCCTTTTGAAGTCATAATTACAACACCAACTGGGACAATACTTTGGAGGGCTGGGCAAAGTTCTTTAGAAGGCCATGTAGGCTCTGAATCAGTGTCCAGTATATGGTACTGTTTCTCCCATAGCTAGGATTTATGGGTCCAGGACTCAAGGGGTAGAAGTGGTAGTGGCACTACTCACCATCACCCCTAGTGACCCACTAGTAAAATTTTTGCTTCTGTTCCCTTGACATTATATTCTGCTGGCCTAGAGGTCTTAGTGCCAGGGAGAGCAATGCTGCCACCAGGAGAAACAATGGTTCCACTAAACTGGAAGTTAAGATTGCCACCTGGACTCTTTGGACTCCTACTTTTAAGTCAACAGGCTAAGAAGGGAGTTGTTACAGTGTTGGCTGGGGTGACTGACCAAGACTAGCAAGATGAAGTCAGTCTACTAGTTCACAATGGTGGTAAGAAAGAGTATGCATGGAATACAAGAGATCCATTAGGGTGTTTATTAGTATGACCATGTCCTGTGAGTAAGACCAGTAGGAAACTACAACCACCCAATCCAGGCAGGACTACAAATGGCCCAGACCCTTCAAGAATGAAGGTTTGGGTCACTCAACCAGGAAAAACCCACGACCTGCTGAGGTGCTTGCTGAAGGCAAAGGGAATAGAGAATGGGTAGTAGAAGAAGGTAGTCATCAATACCAGCTACAACCACATGACCAACTGCACAAACAAGGACTGTAACTGTCATGAGTATTTCCTCCTTCTGTTAAAAACATGTTTGTGCATATATACACTGTACTAAAAAAATCATTTTATTTCCTTTTCCTTTATCTTGTGATATAAGATTTATTGATTTCATATTAGCATTTAAGTATTGTCAACTTTATGTAATACCATTTGAGTTGGGGATTGGTGTGTTTCCAGTTGTAGGAAGGATAGTTGTATTATATTAGGTGTAATTATGACTTTATTATTGTCTTTATATGATCTCAGGAGATGTGTATGGGTTCAAGTTGACAAGGGGTGGACTAGTGATGGTTCATACTGTGTCAACTTGATTGGGTTGAAAGATACAAAGCACTGTTCCTGGGTGTGTCTGTGAGGGTGTTGCCAAAGAAGGTTAATATTTGAGTCAGTGGGCTGGTGAAGGCAGACTCCCCCTTAATCTGGTGAGCACCACCTAATCAGCTGCCAGTGAATATAAAGCAGACAAAAACATGAAGAAGTGAGACTAGTCTAATCTCCCAGCCTACATCCTACATCTTTCTCCTGTGCTGGGTGCTTCCTTCCCTTGAATACCTGACTCCAAGTTCTTCAGTTTTGGGACTCGGACTGGCTCTCCTTGCTCCTCAAGCTTACACACATCCTACTGTGGGACCTTGTGATCGTGTAAGGTAATACTTAATAAACTCCCACATATATGTGTGTGTGTGTGTATACATATATATGTATATATATATCAATATATCCTATTAGTTCTGTCCCTCTAGAGAACCCTAATACACAAATGCTCATTTATTAATTGTTGCGTGTTGTTGTATTCTTCTTTTGTGTAAACTACCATCAAACAATCTGATGAAATCTTTAGAAGTCATATTAAGCCCACAAGATTTGAGGATATTATCTAAAGAAAGAAATTTAGTGAAAAACTGAATAAACCATGAGGGAATAGATTCTTCCTCTACCCAACCTCCATCAAATATTTTGCATTTAGGAAAACAGCAACATTTGTGGGATAATGTGGTGTGTATACATATACAGACACATATTTAAATTGAAATCAAATATCTGAAGCAGCACCAATTAATTCCATTTTTTGAAAATGTTTACCTATTTATTTATGATTCATTCATTCAAGAGATATTTACTGAAAACCTCCTAAGTAACAACCAATCATTGTTCTATGGACCGGAGATACAAAGTTTAAGGGAAAAGAACTCTTGCCCTTGAAACATATTGTAAGTATTTTAATAGAGGTACGTAAAGAGAACATTATGCAGGAAAAGAAGAATAAACCTCCAACTTTCTCTAAAAGTAAGTCCAAGAAGGCTTAATAGATGAGAAAAGAAATATTTATCTGAGTCCAGAAGGAAGAGTAAATATTTGTCGAGAAGATCATTTTGAGGGAAGACTGGCATTCCAGAAGGATGTTCAGAGAACTTGGCTGACCATTGGGTAGTGAGGGAACCTGGGATTTTTGTGGGGAGTAGTGGTAAGTGACATTTGAAAACTGAGCACACACCAGGATACAGGAGCCTTAAATGCTTTGCTGAGATCCTAGATATATTCAATGTCAATGGGAGACTGCTGAATAATTAAGCAGTAAAGGGACATCGTCAGAATTGCCTGTATCAGTTGTAGGGTACAGAATGTAGGAGGACATTGTGCGCTCAATTATTTAAATATGGTAGCAGGTGCTAGAAATACAAAGTCAGGCAAAAATGGGAAAAGGCTGTCCTCCCACTGTGCTTACAGTCCAGTCCAATGGGAGAGGCAAACATTAGACAACTAATCCCATTAGTGAATATATAATTCCAAATTAAAGTACGAGCTCTGAAAGCAAGGAGATTACATGAGAGCTTGTGACAAATTTTCACCTAGCTAGGACTAGTTTGTGTAATTCTCTAGGATAAATCAAATTATATATATCCACAAAAACATACAAGGAAATATGATGTTCACGTTAAAAATTTACCAACAAATATAAGCTAACTCTTACAGACTTTTTTTTTTTTTTTTTTTTTTTTGAGATGGATTCTCGCACTGTCACCCAAAATGGAGTGCAATGGTGCAATCTCAGCTCACTGTAACTTCTGCCTCCTAGGTTCATGCAATTCTCCTGCCTCACCTCCCAAGTAGCTAGGATTACAGGTGCACACCACCACACCCAGCTAACTTTTTGTATTTTTAGTAGAGACAGGGTTTTACTATGCTGGCCAGACTAGTCTCAAACTCCTGACCTTATGATCTGCCTGCCTTGGCCTCTCAAAGTCTTGGAATTATAGGCATGAGCCACTGAGCTCGGCCCAGATTTCCTTAACTTTAGATTGTTCTACTTGCAAAAACAGAAGTTGCAGTAATATATTTTAAAAGGAATTCTGGAGTTTAAAAACATATTTTCTAAACCTTCCATTTCAAGCTAATTACTTAAATATTTTAGAGTACTTAACTAGGTAATATTTTTCAGACAAAACTCAAGAAATAGTGATGCAGCTTTTAACAGCTTAATTAACTGAGCATGAGATAAAGATGAGATAAACATTTACTAAATGCATTTGATGTTCCAGTCACTTTTACATCTGTTGTATCATGTAATCCTTACAATAATCTCATAAGTATTTTTACTGGAGGATTTACAAAAGAGAGGAAGGAAAGTTTAAAAGCTTCGTGTTTAAAAGTAGAAATCTTCAGGGAAGGAGCACTCTTGTTTAGAAAAATATATTTATAATACTCTTGGTTATGAAAGAGGAGAAGCCTTGAATATAATCAGGATGATTTGGAGTAAAATAAACAGCCAAATTCCTCTGTCAAAAAAAAAAAGAAAAAACAGGAAATATTATATGAGCAAGACAACTTAAAAGCAGGAGATGAAGTTGGCAGAGAGGGAGAGAGAAAATATATAGACAATGGAACTGAAAACTGGGGCTCTGCAAGAATCAATAACTAGAGGCAAGTTTCTGGTAAAGAAAATGTTTGAAGGGCTTTAGGAAAGAGAAATATCGAACATTACATTGAAAGATATCTTTTTGGTTGGGCTCAAGTATGAAATAATCAGATGCAGTTTGGGAATTTAGAATTCAGAGGAAAGAGTAAACTTGATCTAGAGTATCTAGCAGAAACACAAGGCACCCCAAAATTCATAAATAGATATGATAAGTTGGAAAGTGGATTTCCCATCATATATGAAAGGAATATCATCCAGCTTTATTCGAGCCTTAAAAAGCATGTGTCACAACAGGCTGAAATTGTTGAGAAACCCAGGAGAGTGACAGTTGGTTCATTTATTAGTATCCCCATTTTATAGTTAAGAAAATGGAACCTAAATAGGTTAACAGCATATTCTAAGTTACACAATAAGTAATGGAGATGGAAATAGAACAGCCATTTTGTAACCACGTGCAAAAAACTGGAGGACAAATATCACATACTAATTTTGATGGAACAAACAGAAAGAAGGAACCTTGATCACTGCTGATCTCATGAAGCCACTGGGCTGCTTACCTCCAAACCTTTCTACAAGAAAAAAGCACTGTAATTTCCTTAATCCATTTTCATGGGATCCAGTTAAATGCCACTGGTGACTCTAATTTTTTCAGTAATAGAACATTTGCTTAATCTGTCACCATGTCGTGTATTGACCATGTGCAAACCAAGACTGCTGTGTTAGGAAAAATCATGGGAACAATTCAGAATGGTAGAATCCGCTCTTCATTCCTCTTTCTTCTTTCCTATTTGAGCCAAGTTCTACAAGAGATAAATCAGCTGAGACTACCATGAAACATCTGCAAACAGAAGGTTAGCAGAGTAAATTGGCTGAGATGCATATGCATCCGACCCGGAAGCCAAATTGTATGAAACTCTCATGGTTTGTGCCTTGATAGGTGGAACAAGGTAAGTTATCTTTCCAAAATAGAGGACAGATTAGAAGAGACAGTTTTAGATTGATACCTTCTGCCTTTCCCACACCTCTTCTACAACAATTTGCTGCTAAACGGAGGGAGCGGTCATTGAAAAAAAAAATTTCACATTTAATGTTTGTATCTGCACACAAAGCTGTTTCTAACTACCTCAAGGCACTGACCAGCAGGAGTTCAGGAAAACAGTCAAGTAACAGATGTCAATAGATAAAAGACTTTAATGAATAAAACTATGTCCATACGAGATCCTTGGCTATAGTTACTCAGAGAATTGGCCCCAGCAAATAGCTTAAAAACCTGCTAAGTTTTGAGGGAACTATATTGACTAAATAAATGAACAAAAAATTTCAGGAAATGACAGCATCTGCCTGTGACTTTTCAATCCCCCAGAACAGTTGCTGGACTCTAAACTCTACTAGGAACACATGCAGTCTTGAACGTGTGCTCCTACCCCAGTGCTCAATTAAGATGTAGGCGTGGGGGATTATTAGACCAGAGGGAATTTTCAAGGTACCCGAACTCCGGCAGCCAGGTTGGTCAATGAAGGTCTGTAGCTACTCTTATCAGCAGGATCTGATATATGTGGTAACCATTGGCTTCTCTTTTTCTCAAAGGAAATTTTTTATTGTGGCTAATTCTATTTTTATTCCACCATTGTATATTGGAGATTTTGCATATTTTGCAAGGGGATAACTAGATTATTGGATAAGGAGAAATTACATATGGTAAAAGTTACACTGTCCCAGAAACTCGTGATTTGACCTAGAAGAGGAATGGTTATGAATTTTGGATATCACCTCCTTTGGGGACAGAAATAGTATTCCTACGTTTGACAGTGTTTTTCAACAGGAGTCAATATTGGGATTCTATATGAGATAACTCATTACTCAGAATCACTGACATCACTACCCCCCCATACACTAAATGCTCCTCAGTCATTATGACAAGTAAAAACATCTCCATACATCTTATATTTACAAAGTGGCAGACTACTAGAATAAACATGTGTGTGAGTGAATATTGGGTAGCCAAAGAGGCAGGCTGTGACAGAGATAACTAGTTGCCTACCAGATATTTATTTTTTCATCTTTTTTACTATAAGAACCCCACTTTTATTTGGATACACCATTGTGTCAAGATGAACTGCTCACCTTCCCAGATTACCCTGTACTAAGCTGAAGCCCAAAGGAGGTATGCAGAAATTACTAGATCAGGCTTCCTGGAAATCCTTCAAATACAGTACAGACTCTTCTGACATGAGACCTTTGTCCTTTCTCTTTGTCTTTCCTGTCCTCCTTCTAACTGCCTGGAACATGGATGAGGTATATGGAGTTTCTAGAAATGTCCTTTATCCATGAGTTGAAGACCATCCACTCAGCAGAAAAGTACATGGAGAACCGGAGCCCCTCATGGTGTCCTTGCTGTGTAAGCAGCCCAGTCTACCCATCTCCAGACTTCTACATGAGCAAATAAGCCACTTAATTGTTTAAGCCTCTATTCAGGACTGTCTGGTGCTGGCAGCCAAACTCAGTTCTAACTGACACAAAGAGCATCTCTCTCTAGTTTCAGTAAAGATTTCTGACTTTACTAGGGATGGGTAAAGAGGGGTGAAAGAGAGCATTGAAGTAAATTACAATTTGGTACCTTTGAGAAAGGACCTTAAACTCTGTCCCTACAGCTGGCTGATTCCCAGGAGGAACCTCTAGAAATCCCCAGGTAAACATGGGATGCAAGTGAAGAGGGAAGCTCTTGCCGGGTTTCTTTGTACCCCAATAAATCAGAGCTTATTTTATCAATACTATATGTTTAACTTCCAGGAATGCTCAAAGTGAAACATAACAGGAGAGAAAATGAGGATCATTACTTTTGGACATTTTTACTCAAGTTCGAGGTAAAAACACATCCTGTGACATTTGTGGAGGACAGTTTTTGCTGCAGCTTGAGTACCTTTACATTTGTCTAAGTGAATTGGCTGACACCTGCTAAATATGAAAAGTTTATTGTAAGCACCTGTCCTATGAAACACTAAATTCCAAGGGAAAAAGTGAGAATGTAATCAATTTCCCCCTTTACAGATTAAGAAAACATATAATTTCAAGAGGCAGTTTGCTAGGGTACCACACGGGAAATTTAAGGTGAAGTCAATTAGTACTGTCACATGCTGTGTATCTCACTTTGAAAATGTCCCTGTAAAAGTTAAATGTATCTGGAGCCACATACTGAAAACCCAATCACAACAGCTGCTCTCGGAGCCCCCTCTGCAGAAAAGAAAAAAAATAAGTTTTAATTAAATTGTATTAATTGGTTTAGCTGATCTGGAAATAGAGTAAGGGTTCTGCTCTAATTTTGTTTTTTGGCTCAAGTCCACTTGTCTTTGACATGAGAATAAAGGAATGAAGCAATAAAATGCCTAGAAATGCCCTGGTAGAGACTTTTAAACTGTCCAAGGTTAAAAAGTGATGCTATCTCTGCGATGAACTTAAAATTCTGCTGCCAACCCAGAGAAGTCAGAAGTGCAAGCAAGAAAAGAAGAGTGTGATTAAAAACCCTGCTTCCTTAAAGCTCTGCAAAGCTGCAAAGAAAAGGCAGGCATTCTTCCCATAATAGTGAGCACTTGTTATAGAGAAAAGGAGAAGGTTGTGAAAGCATCAGGGTATAATGACCTTATTTCAGGCCACTCAGCGTAAGTTTTCGTATATAAGGTAACTGAGATTTGTAAGTGTAGCTTTTGATGTTACCACATGCAAAATACATTTTATTTTACTTAAAAACATATTTGATTTCACCTTCTATGCCTGTATTACAGCATTTCTTACCAGTATTATTAAAAATAAAAATTATTTTAAAAGGCATAATGCTAATACAACCTACATTTTTTTTGCTTCCATGTATAAGTTAAAGTTTAAATATAATCACAATCACCTGTAACCATTGATTATGGCAATTGAAATGGGAAAATTCTGTGACACATAGAAGATACTCAATAAAGACTGGCTTAAATTTTACTCTCTAGAAAATATGCAGTTAAAATTTGTTGTAAAAAAATGCGTACTGGACAACAAGCTTGCTATCAGCTGAATGTATATGTCTCCCCCAGATACATGTGTTAAAGTCCTAAAATCCCCAATGTGGTGTTATTTGGAGATGGGGCCTTTGGTAGGTAATTAGGGTTCAAGTAAGTCATGAGGTCAGGACCGTCACAATGGGTTTAGCACTTTATAAAAACAGACACTAGAAAGCTTGCTCTCTCTTTCTCTCCACCATGTGAGGACATGGTGAGAAGACAGCCATCTCCAAGCCAGAAACAGCCCTCACCAGAACGCGACCATGTGGACACCCTGATCTCATAGTCCCAGCATCCAAAACTGTGAGAAAATAAATTTCTGTTGTTTAAGCTATGACAATTCATTATGGTAGCCCGAGGTGACTAATATAGAACTAATGGGGAAAAAATTAACAGATGTCATTTATAAGCAAAATTTGTAGTAATGAGATTGTATCTGTGACTTCTGGTTTTCATCCATGACTGGGCTCTGAGAGTGTCTGACTATTACTCTGACTGCTTGTCCTTCATACACTCCTGAATGGTGATGCATTTTCCCCACAGTGACAATTGCTGGAAGGAAACATTCTAAATGTCGGTGACTCAGGCAGTCAATAAGAGTGTGTATTTCCCATCTGTCTTGTATATTAGAACAAATTGTGTCTCCAGAACTCAAATCGTGCCTCTAGAAAGAGCTATATTAGCTGTTTCCCTTTGACTGGAAGGTATGTGTGGCCATGCTTTAGGAATTGTGGCCAAATGATGATATGAATGAGACTGGATTCTCCAGCAGGACATGGACTTGGCCTCAAGGTGGGAGCAGAAGTTAAAGTGGACACAGTGTTAAAAAGGGGCAATGCTCAGCTGGATGGAGATATTTATGTGGAGTAGAGGCAGGAGTGGGAGGGAAAGGGAGAAGAATTAATTTATAAAGAATAAGAACTCACTCTTACATCCTTGCCTGGGTCTATTTGGCCACTTATCTGAGTCTTTCTCCCTCTCCCTTGAGCTCTTGCTTGATTCGGGTGCACATCTATATACATAGATAGTTTTAAAAATTCAAAATGCCTTGTAGAAAGTTCTGACATATAAAATCATATACACATGCTGTCTTGAATGCCATTTCTCACTTATTTCCCAAATTCTAATTACGTCTTTCCTTTTGATAAGACTGATTAAAGGATTCAGTGGTCAAGGATGAACAATTTCATGCCCCCTCCACCACAATCTATAGGTCCAGGAGCTCACCCTCAGGGGAACCCCTGTGAGGTCAGCCCCCAGAGGTAGAGGTTGGAAAGCTCCTCTGCAGCTCCTCTCTGAAGGTTCCTCTGGATGACCTGCTCACATAACATCATAGTCAACACTGGAGTCCTTTTGTTCCATCATTACAGTCTCATTTTCCAGTCTCATCAGTATTACAATCTCATTTTCCTTCTTTCCTGGGGAGCAAACCATTAGAGGAGAGTGAAATTTTCTACTAAACACCTTTGTGACAGGTTTTTAACTCCAGGATGAGTGTTCTACTTTCCAGATCACTGAGTCTTCTGGGAGAGCAAAAGGATAAGAACTCAAATATTGAAGCACCTACAATAATCCCATACCCTTATGGGCTTCTGTGAATATTCTGTGCTACGGGGTGATGACACCCACACTCTCCCTTTCCCTCTCTTCCAGTCAGGGAGTTGGCTTCTAAGGGTCATTGTGTAGGAGATGTTTGATATGGTCTGGCTCTGTGTCCTCACCCAAATCTCATCTTGAATTGTAATCTGAATTGTAATCCCCATGTATAGGGGGAGGGACATTGAGAGAGGTGATTAGATCATAGAGGCGTTTCCTCCATGCTGTTCTCATGAGAGTGAGTGAATTCTCATGAGATATGATGGTTTTCCTTTTTCTTTTCTTTTTTTTTTTTTTGAGATAGAGTCTTGCTCTGTCACCCAGGCTGGAGTGCAATGGTGTGATCTCGGCTCACTGCAACGTCCACCTCCAAGGTTAGAGTGATTCTTCTGTCTCAGCCTCAGGAGTAGCTGGGATTACAGGTGTGTGCTACCACACCCAGCTAAGTTTTGTATTTTTAGTAGGACAGAGTTTCACCATATTGGCCAGGCAGGTCTCAAACTCCTGACCTCAGGTGATCCGACCACCTCAGCCTCCCAAAGTGCTGGGATTACAGGTGTTAGCTGCCATGCCCAGCCGAGATCTGATGGTTTTCTAAGGGGCTTTTTCACCATTCACTATGCACTTCTTCCTTCTGCCTTGTGAAGAAGGTGCCTTGCTTCCTCTTTGTCTTCTTCCATAATTATAAGTTTCCTGAAGCCTCCCAGCCACACGGAACTGTGCGTCAATCTAAACCTCTTTCCTTTATAAATTACCCAGTTGTGGGTATTTCTTCACAGCAGTGTGAAAATGGACTAACATAATGTTCACAAAGTTCTTTACCATTTCAAATGCATTTTATTTGAATGTCCTTTTTAAAAGAAGTTTACTACTGTGTTATAAAAATAATACCTTCATATGCTAGTTGGTCATTGCTCTGTAACAAATAACTCCAATATGTAGCAGCTGAAAACAGCACACTTTTATTGTCTGTTTCCAGTGGTCAGGAATCTAAGTACAGCTTAGCTGAGTCTTCTGCTTTATGTTCTCTAACAAGGTTTCAACCAAAGTTTGCAGTCTCATCGGAAGGCTTGGGTGAGGAAGGCTTGATTGATGCCATTTCCAAGCTCAATAGGTGGTTTTGGCAGCATTCTTTTCCTTGCAGGTTGTTGGGATGGGGCCCTCTGCTCCTTGTTGGCTGTTGACCAGAGGCTGCCCTCAATTCCTTGCCAGGTGGTCCTCTCCCAGATGGCAGCTTGTTTATCAAAGCATGAAAGTCAAGAAAGTGATAAGGAAAGTCTGCTAGAAAGATATAAGTCACAATCTTTTGTAATCTAATTATTAAAGTGACATCCCGTCATCTTGACCACAATCTATTGGTTAGAAACAAGTACAGCTCACCCTCAAGAAGTGGAGATAATATCCAGGCAGATGTGAACTGCACGAGGCGTGTACCACGAGGAGCCATGTTAAAGGTTGTCTACCATGGTAATTGTTAGAGAAATTTAGAAAATGAAGAAAAATTATAAGTACTCTTTCAATGTGATCGTCAGTTGCTCACATTTATCTTGTGTCTATTCTTTCCAGTCTTGGCTTCTATGATTAAGTTAAACAGACAAGCAAACAAGACTTAGTTATGCTTTATACAGTAAGTCTTGTATTTAAAAAAAATTTACCATAATACTGTAGTGGTATTTCCATAAAATTACAGTGCTTTCTCTTTAGAAACATAATTTTAATAGTTGCATTAGGGTACATCAGATGATTTATTATTCTTTATTAAACACTCTTTTGTGGCTAGCATATTCTAAGTATTTTTCTGTTATAAATGAAGACACTGAACACCTTTGTAGACTTACCTTTTGTTCTGCAGTTTGGAATTCTCTTACTATGTATCTTCAGAAGTAGTACATGAAAGTTACGATCCTGTTAAAGACACGTGATAAATATTCTGAGTAGTTTCCACCTTTCCTAGTGCTAAAATATTATGGAGTAGGAAATAGATGGCACCTTAGATAGGTCATCAACATAAGGGAGGTCCTTAAAGAGGTTACAGATGATGTCTGAGGAGAAAGTCAGTGTGAATATGGCGATGGAGGAAAGGGAAACAGGAGGTGAGAAGCAGAAATTTGGGCAGGACGTGAGTTGGCACCAGGAAGTCTGTCTAGATAGAAACAACCACTAAACTAATGAAGATGTAGTGGGTAGGATGCCAATGCATAAGAGAATGGATGAGAGAATGAAGGTAAAGGAATAGAATGAAAAGGATGCATAGGTTTTCCAGGTAAATACTCAAAGATGTCTATGTCAGATATTAAGCTATTGGTGACAAATGTGGGGACTTGGTCATGGGACTGGTCAGAAGACTAGCTGCTAGTTGAGAACAGGGTTAAGCAAGGTTAATTTGATGCTGATTACTTTAAACTGTTAAAATAGTGTTTCTTCAATTTCTCCTCATAAAAGAATTGTTCACGACATCTATAATTTGTGTGAGCCTATTGATGGGATTTAAATGGACAGTTGAAGAATGAGAGGTTGGAACTGGTGCCGATACCTTTAGCAAGGGTCATTTTGTTTGATGGGAACCAAGAAACTAAGGAGAAAAAGAGAATGCCCAAAGGTGTATACAAAATCTTGTGAATTAGAAGTAGAGAATTGAGAATTATCCAATTTTTTTTTAAAAAATCTAATTTCCATTAAGTTCTTGTACAAATTTCTAAGGTGTTTTCATTATCTTACTTTGAGAGATGAGAAGGGAAGGAAAATGCGCATGTGCACAAATGTGCATGTGCATTTTGCACAAAATATTATCATGAAATTTTGCTCCTCAGTGAAAGAAAGGGAAACATCCTACTTATGTGTTTAGGGTTCAGAGGCAAGTGTGTTTTGGCCTAAAATATATCATGAATCAAAAAATACCTTATATATTGGTCAGCATGAGCTAGCTAAAAGTATACATTTGTTAATTTTATTTCTCTTAAATGAGCTAAAACCATTGTAACAATAATAATTAGAATCCTACTTCTCTCTGAATGAATGTTTGGGAGAGGAAATAAAGCACTAAAAGAGGAGCCCCATATGTCATGTGACAAAGTTGGGAGAGAGGAACCACTGAGGAGGCTGCCCTGTGCAGGAGGGGACGGGTAACATCATCAAAGATCTAAGCGCAGCTTGTAGACTGATGCTAAGAGTTTGGGATTCTAGCCATGGTGTCTGGATGCTGCTGCCCAGAGACTCAGTGCTACTCTTTCATCTCTTCCCAGGACAGGAAATAGAGGAAACCACCTAACTGAGCTCAAATCCAAGAGAGCCAATAATATCACACACAGAGTTCTCCCACCCATCCCAAGGAGAGAAAGCCAGTTTGTGAGAGTGTCTTCTCTTGGACCTAGAATGAAAGAGCAGGTAGTTGGTTCCTTTTTTTTTCTTTTGTTCTCCAAAACCAAATAAATAAACTTGCTTTTATTGTTTGTAGGGGCCTGCTATGAAGACACTTTAGTTTGGCAGAAGTCTGGTTACAGGAGTGTATAATAAAGATGCTTAATGCGGTAGAAGCCTGTGTGTGGATGGAACAGGAAGAATTAAATGGAGCTGCCATAAAACACTCTTCCTAGCCAGAGGTCAAGTATATAACAATTCACATGAGGAACTTGTACTTCATGATAAAGACAAAAGAAACTGCTACTGCAAACAAATTTGCTTATGTAAGCTTGCTGGATGCTGACAGCAAAAACTAAAACATAGGCATGTTATTATTTAGAAATGTTCATAGGATCACCTAATAAAAGTTACAGTTATAGAGCATTTATTATATAATACTGACAGCACTAAATAGGAAAAGCAATATATAGAATAAGGACAAAATGATATCCAGAGACAAACTCATGTCTTTTAATGTTTTCATTTCTAAATATGAATGAGTAAAAAATAAACATTAAGCTCAGAAGCTTAGAAAAAGAACAACTAAGATAAAATAAGCTGTAGAAAAACATATTCAAGATAAATGTAAATTTTTTCTTCCTATGAAGGTGAATTCCTTCTCTCCGAAGTTCCTAATCTCTGCGTTAAGAACCACTAGTATAGATGATATTAAAATGCAAATCTCTCAGATATCACCAGATTTGCATATGCAGTCACCTAGAATCATGTAGTCTTGTTGATAGTATGTGGTCCCCTTTAGGAGAGGTTCTTTGTCACAGTGGTCATTCTAGTGTCTAAGTCAGTGCCAGGATGCTCAGTAAAATGTTATTAAATGAATAACATTTTTAACATGAAATAAATTCTTATGCCATATATTTTTTAAAACTGTATATATCTTAATCCAGTTCATCAAGTAAGTGTTTTGTCAAATTTAATCCTTATTAGGATATCTTCTCATTCTTCATTTTTCAGTACAGAGAATTCTGAAAATCTAAATAATAAAAGCATAACTATCATGGCTTAAAAACAATTCCATTGTACTTTTTCTTACAGCTAACCTTGACTAATTCTCACATGTATTTCAGAAATATGAATAATGTCTTCATGCAATTCATGTAAGGCACAGAAAATAGATATCATTATTTCTGTTTTAATGACAGATTTTGAGGTTAGGATGACTCATGAACAGCTGAGCAGCCAGTCAGTAGGAGAAACCGAAATAGAACGGAAACGCCTCCATTTCCACCCCCATGCTCAAACCTCGAGTGCACCCTCCCCAGGGAGACTGAAGCGTGATGCGCCTGTGAGTGAACAGGGAAGCGCTTCCTGTAAGTTACTGAGCTGCAAAGGCTCAGCACTCTGAGCTATCCCTGGTGGTGATCAGTGAGAACTACCCACTCTCAGTCCAGCTGATAAAAATGGAAGACAAGGAGAACTTAGAAAAGCAAGTCCCTTAAATGCTAAGCTCCTCTTATTCTGAGGAAGATATTCCATTTACGTTTAACTGAGGACTCTTCAGAAATTACCTGAACTAAAAGATTGTTTTATCCCAGTGCATATAACCTTAAAATGCAAGTTACTTTGTTAGATGGGCTCAGCCCAGCCTGTTTTACTCCTTGGGGAGGGAAAATATTTTCTCAAGCAGGCTTCTCTGATTCTTGTAGGCACACAAAAGCAGTGAGGCATTTTTCATAGCAGTGAGGCATTTTTTACAGCAGCCTTTGTATCTAAATTACTTTTTAAAACATAGTCAACAATAGGATATAGCAAGTGTCGGTCTTTGACCTGCAAACAAATTATTGTTGGAATTCTTAAGGAGCTTAAGAATATCCTTAGAATACTTGAGGAGCTTAAGGGTAATTTTTAAAAGTGTGTTTTAAAAGTATTAACTATCATCCTGTACCCACAAACACAATGGCCTTAAGTGGAGGAATTAAGAATTGCATCTGTAACGTGTTTGATAAAGTTAAGATGTACCTTTGCCTCCACCATCCAATTCAAATAATAATGTTGTCCAATGCAAATACTAGTTTCCAGTAACTAGAGTCATTCCTTTTCCTCCACCTCTGCAACTGGACGCATGCAAGTCTATCTTACTTACTGAGGCTGCTTTCATAATTCCAGCGGGCTGGGTTCTAAGAGAAATTTTAAAACCTTTTTCCTCCACACTAAGCCCTTTGCCACAGTACTATAGCTTATAGCAGCCCACACCTCACAAATATGAGAAAGGGATAGTCACTAAATCCTTTGCTTAATTCACCAGAAAAAAAAAAAGGTTACTGTTACTGCCCACTCCACACTCATAGTTATTTAATCACCTACCACATCCTTACACCACTGATCCCACTTGTTAGATTTTCTCTGCTGCACTGTCAGTGCCTGCCTTTCCCTTTATTATTATCAATTTCACTACTCTGTGAATTTAAACCTCTAGAGTTGTTTCATGATCTCTAACGTCCACCCATCCTACCTCCTCTTGAAAAACAAACATAAATACAAAGCAGTCAAGCCATCGGATGGAAGGAAAGGAACTTGGAAATGAGAGAAACACTTCACCAACAGAATGTAAACCAGACATGTTAAACTCACAGTTGGCCATAAGGAACAGCCTGAGTCTGATAGAGGGACGACAGCCAAAACAGAAGGTTCCTGTGGTGAGACGGCTGATACGGTCAGGCTGGAAAAACCTCTCCATTCCTTCCTGTGGGCACCTGAATTCCACAGGCTTGCAGATGGTAAGAATCACTGAATTACGATTCCTCTGAGTTTTCTGGGTGCTAAGCCAGCGACCTCACACATGGCATGTAGCTCAGGACACGATGATTTCAGTTCCTTGAGCAAACTCAGATAAAATGAGGCAGAAAATGTTTCTAAAATAAGGTTTTCTAGGGAGCGTTAGTAAAATGTCACACTATCCTAGTGTAATCCACCAGGTAGGAGGCTGGATGGCCTCCCAGGCCTTCAACACACTGTATATTTGATGTGCACAAGAGGAGATGCTCTAAAGACATGCATTTGCTTTTACCTTTTAGATTAATCCAATGGAAAAACTATATTCGGCCCATTGATCTGTATCCACACACTTTGACAATAATTTGCTTCTTTCTGTAAGCTGTGAGCACAGTGTAATTCCTGAGAAATGTTAATAATGATATTTTAATTATAATTAAGGTGAAACCTAGCAAAGTTGGCTGTATCTGGAGAAATTCCACTGTGGGAAACAGAATCTTAAGGTGCATCTTTTTGCTTCACATTTTGTCCTACACAACCTTACCTAGCCTAAAATTTCTCAAGGTTACTATAGCACCAGCTGGGTACTCTCATTTCTGTCTATCTAAAGGGGAGTTTGAGATAATGGTTGACATCTCAAAAAAGTGGCAATATAAAATGGAAGCTAAACTTCAGAATGAAGTATTCTCCCAGAGGGCAAAGCTGTCACTGATCAACTTAAATTCTTATTCTGGCATCCATGACCCTTGCTGAAAGGATCTTGATTGAGATTCAGAGTAGCCAAGGAACACCCTGAAAATATAGGCCATACAATGTCATAACATTTGTAAAGGGGTACATGATCCAAACTTATTAAAATCTAACATCCAGAATCTCCTAAAGTTTTACCTTTTGTTGTATTTTAGGTTCTAGAATACAGTCATGAGAAAGACATGTAATTACTGGCATCATGGCTCAGTAGGGAAAATAGACATTTAAGAAATAGTTATAAAAATAACTTAAGATTGTAATAAAAGAGATAATGGATAAGTATAAGGTTTTTCTGAGTGCACATAGTGGGCTGAACCTGGCCTCATCTGGTCTAGTAGGACTAGGAAGTCATGTTTTAAGCCTAGACTTGAATGATGGTTGATTGAAACTCAGGAAATTATAGCAGTCAGAGAAGAGGAAGTAAGGGGAGTGGCATAAGGAAAGACAGTCAGTTGAGAAGAAATTTAACACGATGAAGGAGCAGAAAGAAAGTGACATGGCCAAGAGGTGGTGAGGGGGAGCTCGGCTGAAATGTGGGGAGAGGCCAGGTGCTACAGACCGTGGCGGCCATGTTGGTAATTGTGACTTTACCTTAAGAACAAGGAGAAGTCGCTGAGGAAAGTTCATTAGGGGGAGACATGGTCAGACAGGCATGTTAGGAAGATCACTGTGGCTATTTGGAGGAGAAGATTGAGATGATTGGAAAGCCTTCAGATAGTTTGATAATAACCCCGGCAGAGAGGTACAAGCCTCATAAAGGCTCTTAAGAACAGGGGCTCAATCAGTGTTTCCAGCCAAATTTCTATTTACCGAATAGGGAAATCACATAGAGAAATTAGACAAGTGTTTTTTCCCAAACACATTTGAGGGCTTTTAGTTTCCAACTGTTGCTGCACTTTGATCCCTGTGTTTGGAAAGATCTCTGCCTCCAGCTTTATTATTTAATTTTCATCCACTATCTTGAAAGTAATTTTTTTTTCATGAGGACTTTATTGGTTCTCATTAGTGAATCTAATTTTCCTTTCTTAGTGTCCAAGAATTTTTTTCAAGAATATGAGATAACATTGTTGAGGATACATGCCTCAGAGGCCTTTCCAGGGTTTTGCATACCAGTAGCTGGAGAGTACAAGGTAACTCTATAGAGAAAATTCTAAAAGGGAGGGGGTGAATGTGCAAAAAGTGGAAGGCACAAAAGGGTCAGGGCCTGAGAAACAGTAAAGGATTTCCAGCTAGAATGAAGTTCCTCTGTGACTAACAGAAACCCCCCAAATAACAGTGCCTCAAAGAAAATAAAAGTTGATTCCTCTTTCTTGTAAAAAGCCTAGAGGCAGATGGTCTAGGTACCTAAGGTAATTCTAGAAACCTACACTTGCTCTATGTTTTTGCTCAGCCAAATTCAGTGTGTGACTTCCATTAGATGGCTGAAGATAGCTGTTTGGCTCTATCAATGTGTGACTTTCAATAGATGATTGAAGATGGTTGTTTGGCACTGTGTCTGAATTCAGCCAGAAGAAAGGAGGAAGAATATGAAAAAACCAGACATGCCTCTGTTCCTTAAGAGCATGTCCCTGAGGTTGAATATAACATTTCTGCTCTCCTATAATTGGGCATCACTTAGTCACAGAGCTACATATAGCTGCAAATGAAGCTATAAGGTAGCTGTGTGCTTAGTTAAAAATTTAGATTCTCTTACTAAGGTAGATGATGAGAACATATATTTGGAGAGGCAACTATCCATCTTTGCCACAAGATCCGAAACAATATTGTGAGACTATAAACAAACAAAAAAGCTCCAGGGATCAGGAGGCAGTCAGAAATTATTTGGGATTCCAGTGAATGGAATGATGACCATAAATGAGAAACCGTGTCTGAGATAATTCCTATTATTAGTATTAGCTTTTAGAGTTGGGGATTAAGTCTGCCAGTTAAAAAGAACAAGACTGGGTGGGATACTTTGAAATGTTCTATCATTGTGTATGGCTTTTGTGGTACTTACTACTTCTTTTTAGAATAATTCTCATAAATAGGTAGAAAGCTCACCTTTGAAACGTCTACATGCCTAGTAAAACGCTTCACTCATACTCAATTGTTTTACTCAAGCGATTGGTTTTATGGTAGCTGCATTTGGGTAACAGTATTACAGAAGAGCTAACACAATGGGCAGATCCCAGGTGTGCTCTCATGTAGAGGAAGCAAATACATACAGACAAGAAGTAGATTGGTGGTTGCCTAGAGCTGGAGGAGGGTGGGGATAAGGAATGGATTATTAATAGGACTAGATTTCTTTTGGTGGTGATGAAAATTTTCTAAAATTGATTGTGGTTGCATAACTCTGAATAGCAATGAATTATGCGATTGTACACTTTAGGTAAATGGTATGGTATATGAGTTATATCCCAATAAAGCTGTTAAAAAAGAATGAGAAAGACCAAGTGACTTGCCAAGGTAGTTTCTCAAATGTGGCGTTGCTTTTCTTTGAAGCTCTTAACAAAGCTTTTAAAGACATGCAAGAATCGTTATGGTCCAGAGTCCTGAATAGTACCAGGCTCTCCTTTGAGCTGTTCTCTCTGAAACCTTGTAGCATGCCTCGTTAGGTATGTTATCAAAAAATAAGGAAAAGAATGGCTTCAGGTCCTATTGCCCTCAAATCTGAGACTTTCGGATCAGAAGTTTAACCTGATGTCCTTAGGCGTGGGAGGGAGAGAGTAGATGTGAGGGGTGATCCACCTTAGACTTTAACCTCCCTAAAGTTGTATGTCAGTTGTAAACATGTGTTTAGTTGAATTATTCTGGGAGGACACATTTTTATCGTAGTCTCAGAGGAATTTATTGCCTCTCCCAGCCCTGCCCCTTAAAGAGGGAAGCTTTAAAAATGTGATGTATAAAATGCAGCATTAAAAAAATCTCATTTCCTAGTTTATACTTATTTTGTTTCACTAATTTGGGAGAGAAGTGAAGAGAAGAAAAAGGCTAGGTTAAGTGGAGTCGGGGGAGGTAGGAGGGTGGTGGAGCGACTCATTCTCAATTTCTGCAAGGAGGAAACAATATTTCTTAAGACAGAGTCTAAATTAAACTTGGTAGAGCAGGAAGGACTGATCGAATGTCCTTGTTCTCTCTTCTTTTCCTGTAATCATTTCAGGAGAGGGAATGGTTTACAAGGACAAACATCAACTCTGATGAATCAAATGAAATGAATGAGAAAGTCATACTTCATCTAAACACTGCAAATCAATGTTAGCCCTCCTTACCCTCTCCATTGAAGATGCCTGCCACATGAATGATTCATGTTGAACCATCAACTCAGTATAGTCACTCTGCAAGAACACCAAGGGTTTGCTTACACATAATTACTCAGAACTGAGTAGGAGGAAATCCTTGTCTCGGATCATGGGAGATAATGGAATTCCAACCAAGGATGCCTTGGCAAAGTAGAAGTACTTTCCCTTGGACCTTTGAAATCCTTAATGAGTTGAATCATGTCAAGTAACAAAATAAACAAGGATGAGAAACATCAGTTGGGTTCGGTCCAAAGTCTAGCCTGCTTAAGATTGGGCTTCCCCCATCATTGCTTAAACATTGTACAGTTTTCTATCAGCCAAGCCTGTGGTTTTTTTGTTTTTGTTTTTGTTTTTGTTTCATTTTTTCTTTCTTAAATCAGATTTCAAAAGCCAGGCACTAGCTGATGGTAATTAGTAGGCATCGGTTGCAGTTTATTCTTGCCGTTCTTTCCAGGCATGCATAATTTTTGTGAAGAGAAAAGAAAATCCAATTACCCCCAAATCTAGCCTGTGTGGCTCATCTGCTCTTGTGTTAGATCTTTAGAAATGGTTCTTAACAATGAAAAGGAAGACATATGGTACTTGAGAACAGCATCTTGCAAACTTGTTTAAAATATTAAGGAAAAAAACCCAGTCAAGTGAACATTTACATCCTATTTTATGAAAATCTGACGCAAGCAATGTCGATCCCATAACATGTGTGACATAGAGACTTGCTCATATCATAAAGAATTTATTGGTGATTTTATTTCTAGTGTCCCTCTTACATTTTAAAGGATTTCCTTAAAAATGCTTGACTTGAAGGTTTCCAGGAACACTTACACAATAAAACTAAAAACAGCTGATGCAATTTTGAAGGACTCAGATTCTTCAAAGCAAGGATGGTAAAAATTTCTACTCAACTTTGTAAAGGTTGGGTCTATGACAAAAGATTGGTAGATTAGATTATCTCATTATTTAAATTGCTCCTTGAAATGCTGGTTAATTTCAGAAACTTTATCGATCTTTGAGTTTCTGAGAATGCTTTAGTGTTATAATAGTAAATACTAGATAGAATTTTGGTAACAAAATATACCCTTTATCATTTGAATTAACATCTTTAGGTCATGTTTTTCCTCTCTATATATTTATCTGTGAGGAGTAAATGACATTAAAGGTGAATCAAACTAAAATTGTATACATTGTTTTGTGCTCAAGAGAATTTTCTTGTTGCAAGTAAAAACACACAAACAACGTTATTCAAAAAATTCAGGTTTACATTTTTTAATGAGCCTACTTTGGACCCTTCTGATACAAGCATTGTTCGACAGCACTTTGTGTTTATAATAGATTTTCATTAACCACCTTGTGTCTGATAGATATACTGTCATGTTCTGATGACTTCATGTCAGACATGAGCAGAAGGGCACCTCCCAGGATTGCAAGACCATCTTTGGCTCCAGGAAGTTTTTCCGTTCAACATGTAGCAAGACACTGATTATAGGCAGAATTCTCCAGTAATAAGAACTTTTCTTTCTTGTCTGGAGAATAGTTTGATCTTACCATGTTTTCGCTAAAGGATTCCTAACACACTCTAACACCTTGTAAATTTAAGTCCAAATTCCTCAACGTAGTTCACCAGGTTCTCATGATGGGACTTACTGTGTTCCTTTCACTTCCTCCTGCAAGTCAAAACCCACCTTCTGTTTCAGTCAAGGCCTTCTTCCTGCATTCATGCTGATTTCCCTCTCAGAGCCCAGGCTCTCCCATATTCATTCATCTTTTCATACATCCAGTCTAAGATTCCAAAAAAAGCATACTTTCTGGACCAGGTGCTACTCTGGGCATCATGACAGCAGAAAGGTGAATAAGGCACAGTCTCTGTCTTTGAGGAACTCATAGTTTAGGGTTGAACGTGGAGATTTAACCAAATATATAAAGTAACACAATGAAGTAAAGGCATTCAAGATTAATTAAGGAAGAGATTTATTTTAGGGAATGACATAACAGAAGATGCTATAGTTGATTTGAACCTTGAAGAATAAACAGGAGTCTACCACAAGGGTTTGGATTTTGTCTGGCAGTTTTTTTTTATGTCTAGTATAGGCCTTCAAAAGTATTTGTTGAAAGACAGAGCTAGCAAAAAACGAGTTTTGGGGATGGGGGGTTGTTTTAATATATTTTTCTTCCCCAATTCTTACAACAGCCTTGTGAAGTTGGTAAGGTTATTAGAGCTATACAAATAAAATACAGGCCCAAAGGAAGTTGACCCAATAAATGGAAAATCTGAAACCACATCCATTCTTCTGACTCTAAGGCCTTTGTTCTTTCTACTCTGCCTTTCTACCTCCCTGAGTGCTCTTTTGAATTTCCTGACTGCCACCATCACAAATAAACACAGAGCAGATACTCAACAATTGTTTATTGATTGAGAGAGGCATACAACTTTGATGTCAAAATTTTAATACAGATTTTCCAAACACTTTAATAGCCCCTAAACTGGGCTTTAGACTTCTTTAACTTGGCCCGTTGGCATTTCTCTGTCTTTATACTTCCTGAAGCAGGGATAAACTGCTTGCTTATTTGAAAACAAAAGCATGTAAACTATAGACCACCGATAGTGCCCATGTTAAAGAATCTCACTCCTAAGCTACAGTCAGAAGAGTGTTAGAAAGAAAAACAAGAACAGGAGGCAAGTCCACAACCATGTAGGAACTTCTCAGAAACCACTTATCTCTTTGGCAAATAATACCAATTACTCTGCAAGCTTTCTCTATAGCTCCAGGGCATGGTGTGAGACTTTTGAGTTGCCCAAGTGCTACTTTCAGAGGTTCAAGGCCACAGAATGGATCTTCATTTCTGTGACTGCATTCATGTATGCAGTCCTCCCTACAGATGGAACTGAAAGTCTTTTACTCGGTGTCAAGCTTTCCCAGGTCTTTACACTACAGCACCTGCCAACTATTCTATAGGCAAGTCATGGGGTCATCACTGGGGAGCAATGTTCTCCCCAAATGTATGCTTTCCTTTCAGAGAATTCTCCCAGAACACTCCGCTGACCCTTTGTGCCTTAGTGATGGAAGAACATTTTTAGATGAGCTGGTGCATTTTACATAATGTGTTCCCAGATGCTTTCCATGAATGACTCAGGCCAGGGTAAGCTGCATAGAATTCTGGTGCAGTGGCCGGAAGAAAGCTGCACTCTGTTTAAGCATGAGTGTTGTGTTCTGAGCAGGCTGAGTAATGGAGTTCTGTGGGTGACTAGTCCAAAGAGAAGCCGGTGAGTAGGAGTCAGGCTCTCTGACTTCAAATGTCAACATAGATGGAACGAAAACAAGCAGGTTAGTTAAATTAGTTGGGCCTCAGTTTCTCATTTATGAAGCAGGAAAATTAATGCCTATTTTTGCCCATTTGACTATAGTGGCAGGAAGGGTCACATGTAAAATCAAGTTGACTCTTATTTATTGAATGTTTTATGAAAGAAGCATATAGGAAGGTACTTACAGTCATCAGAGAATATGCCTGAAGAAAAAAAGAGATTGTTTCAACCAATGTTTAGTGTCTGGTGCTAGAGATATGGCAGTCAACAGATGTATTCTTGCCCTTAAGGGGTCATGTGGTAATTTAGGAAACAGAGACTAAATAATTAATTGCACATTAATTATACAATTAAAATTGTGATAAGTATCACAATTTTAATTGTATAAAAGAATTAAGTACAAGAGTTTAAGAACAGAAGATTTACTCTGGTCTCAAGAAAAGGTTCTGTATGGGAATGACATTTAAGTTGAATCGTGAGAGAGGAAGGGTAAATTGTGAAGTGGCAAAGATGTGGGAGATGCCTTTTGAAAAAGAGGAAGTGTTAGATGTAAAGGTTCCCTAGGCAAGATGCACGTGGCAGAAACATAAAATGAAAGCAGGACTTCAGGCTAGAGCAAAAAGTACTAGGGGTGGCAGGTGTGGTAATACATAGGGCTGAGGGGCTACTGGGAACCAGCTCACCTGGGGCCTTGTCTGCCAAGTGAACGGCTCCCAAAGGTTACTGTAGGAAGAATGAGAAGACTTTACAGAGTTCTAATGAGAATGGCTTGATCAGATCTTTTTTATAATTACACTGAATGCAGGGTGGAAAATGAATTACTGAAGTGTGAGAGTGCATAAAAGGACACCCAAAAGGACATTTTAAAAATGGAGCTCCCCAGTTCCTTCCTGCTGTGTACCAGGAATCCAGGGCCACCATTCTGGTGCACTTCTTAGGCATACCCTCTTGAATAGATCCTGACTTTTTGTCCTTTTATGCTATCCTACCACACTTAATGTTCTTATATTCGATTCTAAATCTCTGCATGATAAGATAAAATGTGATTATTTATTGATATGATGTTGATAGGTGGTAAGCTAGCCTCCCCAACTAACATAGCTATATTTTAATAATATTATAACTATCTTTTCTCTTCATTACATATTTGTTAAGAAAATAAAATCTAATTGTAAAGTTAAAGATAGATAGATGGATACATAGATATATAGATAGGTGAAAGACAGATGACTAGGTAGATAGATCATATCAATTAATATGCTTTTAGCTGCAGGAAACAGAAATCCCTAATAGTAAGTCCTGAGGCAAAGCAGTTCCAGGTTAGTAAATCTGTTGGCTCATCACCATTTTAAGAACCTAATTATTTTCTTTATTTCTATCTGGCTATCCTCAGCATTTGACAAGCTCTCTCCTTTTTCAAACTGCCTATATGTTTGTGGGGTACAATGTAATGTTTTCATATATCTTGATGGTCACAAGCTGGTTGCAGGCATTTTACAATTACACCCCCTCAATCCAGAGCTCTGAAAAGGGTTTAGCTCTTCCAGGTGTACCTTCTTGAGAGAAAAGACTCCTGTCTCCGAAGCTTCCCAGTCAACCTTATTCATGTTTCATACTAGGCAATTCACAAGGAGATGAAATTCTTATTATTTTCAATTTATTAACTCAATTATCTTAGAGTCATTACAACTCTCATCCCAACACTGAAATTTAAGGCAGGCTTTCTTGAAGCAAAAGGCCTTGTTTTGCCCCTATAGAAAATTAAGATTTATTATTAAGGAGAAAGGGAAAATGGCTTTTGGATGGCTGAGACATCAATGGTGTCTGCTTAACATATAAAAATTAAAGGTAAATCGCAAAAACAGTCGAGCAAATGAAAGATACTCAAAGTGTCATGTCTTGCAGCATCAACACTACCTGTGAGTATGAGAGAAATGTTAATCCTCTGGCTCTACTCAGGACCCACTGAATCAGAATATTTGAGGGTGGGCCCAGAAATCTGTGTCTTAGATTCAGCAAGTGACAGTGATGGAGAGAATAGTTTAAGAATCATTGCTCTACAGTCAAAACATGTTTCAGAAGGTTGAATGACACCAAGCAAGGAGTTGAAAATATGGATCAGAGCTAGGCGAGAGGGATCAATCCGAGCTATTAAAACACAGGCCTTGTATCATGCTAGTAAGGGAGACATTTTGCAAGGAAGCCATTTACCAACCTCTAAATCGTATTACCTTCCTTATCTTCCGGTAGAACCATCTTGACTGCCGGAATAAGACAAATGGGGTAAAGATAAGAAAATATTCTACAAAAACTATATGAGGAAAGCATGATAAATAATTCACTGGGAATAGCGTCCAGGCACGAAAGAATTTGAGTAAGTTTAGAATTTGGAAAATAGATAATGAATTCTGGAACATAAATCTGGAAATGAAAACATAGAGTGGCTGGAAGGCATGCTATTTTACAGATCCAGAATAACAATTACAGGTTCTTTCTCTGGACATTCCCAGATGCTGATCAAAGAACACCTGATACAGCTGCAAACTGCCAGCTAGTAAATCTATATGGAAATTTACAATCTACATGGGGAATACTTTTGTGAATCTGAATCGTGGGGGAGGAGATGAAAGTTTTCATGTACTACTTTTTATTTGTGCGAGTACATGTGGAAGCCACACACCTGCTACAGATGTTGCTCAAGGAAACACGTAAGTTTGGCTTACAACAGGCTGAATTGTTTAAAATATGAAAAGTGTAGAAAAGAGTAGAACAGAGTCCACAAAGACCATCCTAAGCATGTCATCTTGAAAAGGAAATACATGGATTTCTGCTGCCTTGGCATATCCCAACATCGTGGCCAGCTGACTCTAACCATAAAAGGCTTCCTTTAGAAGAGAAGAAAGGGGAACAGATTCACAAGAGGACTGGAAGGAGAGATGTTAACACTTAGAAAGGGGGAGAGAAAAATGAGATAGACATCAAGCCATAAGAATAATCACCTCCAAAAGTACCCTGGCTAGCCTCAATCTTGTTCGAAATGTACTTGTACACAATTAGTTTGCATAATACTTTGAAGTTTTTGGAGGGCTTCTTCTCAAGCAGTGATTCTCAAATTGTAATGTGTGTCAGAATTAACCAAACAGTTTGCTAAAACACAGGTTTCAACTCAGTAGGTCTGTGAAGGGCCTGAGAATGTGCATGTTTAAGAAGTCAGAAATGCTGTTTGAGATCCACACATTGAGAACAACTTAGTTAAGATTTTTGAAGTTAAATTTTTTGTGTATTTTCTAATATTTTCCACTTTTCATTTTTGCTGATACACACACACACACAGACACACACACACACAGCCCTCCGACAAGACCTAGAACTTGCTTCATAGTCCAGGAATCATGGGATTACTGGTGACTGAAGACAGCTAGAATAACACCAGGTTTGGTACCTCTCATGCTGACCCCACAAGACACAACATTAGAAGAGCAGAGGAGGAAGTTCTGCAAGAATAACTTTTGTTTTTTATTTACCAAACAGAGGAACGAGAGTCTCTTGGAATTCTAGCTAGAAGGTATGTATTACACTAGGAAGGAAATAAGGAAAAAAAAGAACTATAAGCTATGGCCAAATATTAGTTTGTTAATAGTTTTACAGAATGTCATGCACCTCTAACAGAGAAGTTTGAATGCATGAAGTCCTGAACATAAAGCTGACTAGTAATATATAAGAATTAGACAGGAGGCATAAGTTTATAATATATAAAAATAAGTTATGAGACAAGTCTATCATTATTTTAAGAAGAATGATTAATTTTACCAAAGACAGCTGAATCTAGACTAGCTGAGAAAATAGTATGTATTAGTTCATTCTCACACTGCTATGAAGAAATACCTGAGACTAGGTTATTTATTTAAAAAAAAAAGTCTAATTGATTCATGGTTCCACATGGCTGGGGAGGCCTCAGGAAATTTACAATCATGGCAGAGGGCACCTCTTCACAAAGCTGCAGTAGAGAGTATAAGCAAAGGAGGAACTTGCCAAACACTTATAAAACCATCAGATCTCATGAGAACTGACTCACTGTCATGAGAACAGCGTGGGAAAAACTACCTCCATGATTCAATTACCTCCACCTGGTCTCTCCATTGACATGTGGGGATCATGAGGATTATAATTCAAGATGAGATTTTGAGTGGGGACATGGCCAAACCATATCATATTGTGACTAGGATATAAAATTATTGTAATTTTTTAAGTGTTGTGATTCTGAAGTTTTTTATTTGAAATAAAAACATAGTAGTTAGTCCAAGAACTCTACATGTGAAGATTAGTATTGAAGAGTAGCCATTTAAAAATGTACATAGGCCAGGCACAGTAGCTCATGCCTGTAATCCCAGCATGTGGGGAGGCCGAGGTGGGCGGATCACTTGAGGTCAGTAGTTTGAGATCAGCCTGGCTGACATGGTGAAACCTTGTCTCTACTAAAAATACAAAAAATTAGCTGCATGTTGTGGCACATACCTGTAATCCCAGCTACTCAGGAGGCTGAGGCAGGAGAATTGCTTGAGCCAAGGAGTCAGTGGCTGCAGTGAGCGGAGATCACACCATTGCACTCCAGCCTAGGTGACAGAGTGAGACTTTATCTCAAAAAAAATGTACATCTGGTTTTTTTTTTTAAGCAAAATTTATTTTATTTCAAATATGAAAGAATAATGGTTGAATATAGGATTTTTCTGAAAATTAGAAAAATTTGACTTAAAAGCATTTACTGATAGTCTCACTGTAGAAAGACAATAAATATTAATATTTTACTACATTTTAGTCTTTTAAGTATCTTTGATGTAAGTTTGATACATAAATTTTACATGTAATTTTTTACCGTGCTTCTTTTACTCAATATTATGACTGTTTTTCCATTATTAGAAATAACCATTAGTATAGTTAATGTCTATGTGCATAGAGTGAATGTACCACAATGTACTTGAATTTTATTTTTATGGTCAAATGCTTTGTTTTTGCCTCTCCTCCATATTCCAAATAGCACCACAATGATGAGCACATTTGTACACAAAATTTCCCTGTATGTAACATGATTTTCTTTGAATAGATTCCTTGATTTAAAAGTACCTGTCTCAGACTTGGAAGCCTAAGACTCTTTCTACACATTGTCAAATTGTTTTCCGAAGAAGCTATAACATTTCTCTTTCCCACTAACAATACTCTATGTCCAGTATTGAGTATCCTAAATTAATTTTTAGTGTGTCAATTGGATAAGTAAAAATTTAGATCTTGTTTTAATTTGTATTTTGTTGTTTACTAATAATTTTTTTCATGTTGGCTGATAAATTATATTTTCTCTTACATGCATTTGACTTTCAATTCTGTTCACTTTCAATTCAGATATTTACATTTATTTATGAAAAATATGAACATGCATTTCTGAGAATAAAATAAAATAAAACCTAGAAACATAAAACATCTTAGTTGGTCTGGGAGAACCAAGTGTTGTGTGTGTAGAATAACTCATGCCTTCCTATTTTCATCTTTTGAAGCCCAGACAGCTCAGTTTTGTGTTTGAGAAAAATAATTTCAAAGTAAAATAATTATAACATTAGGATAAAAAACACCATTTAACCTAAATCTTTCCCAAGGTAAGTGCAACATCAATGATGTGGCCCGTTTAAAGACACATGCCCTCAAATGGAAGATGTCTGGTCAACATCAAAAGGTTTGGGTTCTTTCCTGAAGAGATCAACCTGCAAATGGGAAGAGGGGCTACATGTGCAGTGGCAAACATTCTAAATAACTGCTTCACCATTTCCCAAGTGTTTACTGACCACTGGAATGGACACATCCAGCAGTTGATTGTTTAGTAAAGCAAGTTTGATTTAAAGAAAGCAAGTTTGGTGATCTTTGTAGGTTTTCAAATTTCCTTCATCTTGGAAAAGGTGATTGAGAAAGGAAGTGTCAAAAAGGTCAATGAACTATCTGGATATAAACTGCATCTGGAAACCACTTTGTTCAAGATTTATCCGTCAGAGGAAGTTCCAGGTCTCGCTTAATGGGACAGTTGATCTCCGGGGCTATTGACTAAGGTCATAAATATAGGCTTATTATTCTTGTTCTATCAACAGCTTTTGACATATCTGTATGATTAATCATAGATCAGCATGGAGAAATATAAAGTAAATGACTCCTTTTTCCTAAATTTCAGAAACTCAAGATGCCTAGAAATTGAATTTCTTGACAATTTAGTACTTTTGCTGTTCTTTCTCGAGAAGTGTGGCATAACTGATGCTAATCAGACCTGTGAATATTTAGTGTTGTGTGTGTGTGTGTGTGTGTGTGTGTGTGTGTGTGTAATAAGAGGCCATAGTAATGGAAAGAAAATCATATATTTTAGAAAAGTTCAATTTTGTCATGTACAAATTTAATATCCATATTTCTGTATCAATTTTGTTTGCATCAGTGGTGTAATGTTTCCCTTAGAAAGGTGATACCTGTGCCTAATGAGGAGAAAAACATTACTTCATAAAAAATACAAATCCAGAACTCTGCTAACATTCAACTATCTCTGTGTAGTATAGAAGTGTCTGCGTGTAGCTATCCTGACATTTCTATACCCTTTTTGTGCATGGCAAGCAGGAAGTAAACAAAACTTTAAAATATAAACTCCGACTTCCTCTTTGGCCATCCCTCTCCTATTCACTGTTTCTGGTCTGCAGAGAATCTGACCACAATTGGTTTCCAAAAGCCTGTGTCTTTAAGGCAGCAGTTCTTCTCCAAAGACAATTTTGCCCCCTGGGGCATTTGGCAAGATCTGGAAACAATTTTTTATGGTCTATGGGGGTGTGACTGGCACCTGGTGGGTAGAGGCCAGGGATGCTGCTCCCCATCCTACAATACTCAGGACAGCCCCACAACAACAGCATGTCCAGCCCCAATTGTCAACAGTGATGAAGTTGGAAACCCTGTGCTTGAGCCACAGTGAGGACTCTGTGCAAAGTCAAAACATATCAAAGGAAAATTATCAGACAGTTGACCACTCCCTGGCCACAGTCTAGAAAATAATTCATTTGGGTGGGAAGGGAGACAGGATAGATATGAGGAAGCAAATGGAACAGGGATAGCCTTGGAGTTACAAGGTGAAGTGTCCTCCTTCCGTGTCTCCCAGGTTTGGGTAAGAGAAAGGATGGTTTTGTGTTTTTTGCAGTCAGACGGCACCATAAAGAGATGATAAGTGCCGTGCCTCAGCACAGAAGCAACAGAAAGGTATGGGTTACCCAAGACTGGTTTGGAACAAGTTTAGAGAATGCCACTTCTGAGAGGGACTTGTGGATGGGAACAAGAGATACCTCAGAGGCTACCTGTGTGAGCCAATGTCTGAGGATTAAATGGGATCCTACCTGAGTACCTAGGTACCTCTGTAATGCTTCTTGATCACAGATACAACCCTGGAAAAGGGAAGTTGACAAAATGGATTTTCTTCTGGTCCCAGGTAAGGGAGGCTGAAACATGAAATAAATTTGATTTATTAAGTGTATGGCTTGCATTTCAGAGACTATGGTCTGAAATTAGTGCGTGCTGCAAGTAGAAGTTCTGTTCCAAATTGTCCAAATACATTGTAAATATGTGTCTGTCTTAAATAACTCAACCAAAAACAATTTTCTTTTTCA
Source organism: Cacajao melanocephalus (assembly GCA_963573385.1). Classification (NCBI taxonomy): domain Eukaryota; kingdom Metazoa; phylum Chordata; class Mammalia; order Primates; family Pitheciidae; genus Cacajao; species Cacajao melanocephalus. The sequence continues at coordinate 39,632 of CAUYLG010040859.1, forward strand.
TTTTGTTACATTGCATTAGAACAGGTATTAAACCGTCAACATGATATTGGTGTTTAATTTTATGATCCCACTTCTTCCATCACCAAAAGGATTTTATAATTCTACTCTGGTTTTTGTGTACTAGAGCCTAGTGACATAACTGAAGACCATCTAGTGGGTTTAAAACCAGGGCTAACTTAGTATAAAATATCCGGTTCAAACACATTTCAAATATTGAATTGTTACAATATTAAAGAAAACTTTGTTGTGAAAAAAAATCATCATCTGATGTGACAAGTATAGCTTTTGAGTATTTGTTCTGGCTGATCTTAAAAAATAATAACAAAAGAAATGCAGGATTATGTAACAGCCTGTCACAGACACCTTTGTTAACTAAAGCCAGTATTATCTTTCAAGGGTGTCACAGTTCTATTGATTTGAGTCCTCACCCAGAAACCTAGGAAATTTACCCAACTGTTCATCAAGAATTCTGGACACCATTATCAAAGGAGAAGGACATGTGTTGACAGAGAAACACCTGCTGCCAGCCTGGCAACAAGCCAATGTTTGTGCACCAACCAAAGCCAGAGGAAAGTTTTGTTTCCATAGCGCTTCTACTCCATTGTCCCCTTTGGGTGCAAGCTGCTCCCATGGGTGGGGTAGGTCTTTTCTTCTTCTTTTAGACACCAATTTGTTTATTTGCTTTCTCTAAATCATTTTGTCAATGCTTTTCTCTCATTGGAGACTAGGTGTTAAGAAGAAAACCTGGAAATTGTCTTCCTTCCCCAGTAAGGATAATTATTTATTAGACAGTTCTTGTTACTATACTCACCTGCCATAAATACAAGTTGACTTGGGTCTAACTAACAGTGACATCTACTCTGGTTTCCTTCCAACAAACCTACATCAGGATTGGGCATCCTTCCCCAAAGCATCACTGCTTGGGGCTAACTCTTCGATAATGTCCCTATTTTACTTCTTGAGGTACTGGGACATATACAAATTAAATAAATAAAAACATTATCCTGTTATAAAGATATGTCTTTGAGTTCAGAAATAACAAATTTCATCAGAGCTCAAAGATACATAAAACCACTTCTAATCTACAGGTTAATCTCTTCTCCATCAATTATATTTTGTCTTCCTACACAGCCTGGAATTGCTGGAAAGGTGCCATGTTTTCTCCTCTTGGATTATATAGAAGTTGCTTTACTGTTTATTCTGGAAACTTATTCCCATCTTTGACATGTCAAAATGAAAGAGATTAAAGTAATTCCTGATCATAGATAAAGTTCTATGCAGATCAGGAATTACTTTAATCTCTTTCACTTTGCTTTTACAAAATCACTTTGCCTTTACATCAGCCTTTACAGACATTTTCTACCCAGTTGGAAGTCTTATTTTACAAAAGTGGTATCATCATAAAATGTCCTTTGTAGAGGAAAAGAACGTTAGAAGGATCTTAAATAGACACTCAGGAGAAATGTTACGACATGGAGGAGATAATATTGAGCAGAGGCTTCACAACTGTCTTTGCAGTTCTGACAAGTTATTACAGTTAAATACTTTTATCATTCTTCTATAAAGACACTGCCAAGGGAAATAAAGGCCAAAATTTATCAGGAAGGACACAGAGTACCAGAAGTAAAATTATTGGCAGCATGATGTAATTAATAGTACATGGATTTTAACATAATATACTCATTTTAATATAACATACTAAATAGAATCCCTAATATATCAATATTATCTCAGATAAAAATTTATTTCACATTTCTTACGTAAAATAGTGGTGCAGGATTTTTGTATGACTTAAATGAGAGAAGCATATTCATGCACTGAGCACAATAACCACTTAAAGTACAATCTCAGCTATGCTGGTTTTCTGTCCTACCTTCCTGGTCCTGGATTGATTTAAATGGCTTTATGATTTTTTTGACCCAGAGTTGTTGACATTCACCTGAGTCTAACCATAATCCCAGACCTACAGAATGGTTTTGATGTTTGAGATGAACAACAACATCAAAAACCTTTCAGTCATCTGCAGCTATGTGAACAGGTATTTCTCTGACTCAATGCCAGTACAAAGGCTATGTGGTTCAGTATTTCCCATACTGATGTCATCTCACAAATTACTTTGTTTTGCTCTCTTAGTCCCTTTCATACTTGTTTCAACTCTTCCTCTTTCCCCATCTTGTCCGAAGCTGCATTGCTCAAACCTTCTCTTCTCTCTGCCTTTCATTCCACCTTCTTGATCTCTCTTCAGCCCTTAATCACTCTTTTTGCTAACTGCATTCAAAATAAATGCCTCATGGTTCAACACTTTATTGAAATAAAATTCCCATGGTGACTAAAAAGTTGTACCAGAAAACACTTCCTACAAACTAAAAATTTGTATGAAAAAAAAAACTTTTGGTAGGAATGGATTACTAAAAAACTTAAACTTGATCTTCCAAATTGCCGTCTGTTAATAGTGTCAAAGTCTCTATTTGTTCTTCAGAGGTAGCAACAGTAGGCAAAACAAAAACAAACAAAAAAAACTATATTTGAGAGTCCTTTTCTTGGTTCCTTAATAGGCCTGTCTCATCCTGATAGCAATAGCGATGATGACTTTCCTATTATTAAACTCTTGCAGTGTGGCAGGCACTCTGCGAAGGCCTTATCTCATTTATGAGAGAGCTTATGAGGTAGTTGCATTCTACCTACAAGGAAACTGAAGCTTGTGTAGAGATTACACAACTTGCTTCAGATAGTGAACCTTGGATCTGAAGTCAAAGCAAAGCACATGTTCATAAACAAACATAACAGAGAGTGGGCAATGAAATAATTCCCAACAAACAGAAGAAAATCCTAGTCAAAGACTGAGTTATTTCATGTGTCTAAGAACCACACCTTGTCCACTTAGAATTTCTATTTTCCATGAAGCATGTCATTGTTGATGTAACATTTATTTTAACACCACTGAAACCATTCCTATAACTTATAAAGCCTTTGGCAGTAAAAATATCATTTCCGCATATCTTGAGTCCAGTCATGGAAATAAGTGGAACCAAGCTCAGTGAAGAGATTTTCTTTACGTACTTCCTATTACTATATTTAAAACATGATAGTAAATTTTATTCCTTGGGTGGACATCTATTTATTTTATATTGTTTAGTTATATCTTGGTTTAGAGGTAGAAGGTTAAATAACATATTTCCTGGTTGTTCACAGGTTTGACCGCCTATAACAAAAACTCCAAATAACTGTGACTGAAAGACAGAAGTTTATCCCTTTCTCATTTAAAAATGTCTGATGAAGGAAGCTCAGAGCTGTTATGATTTCATAGTTATCTGGCAACTTAGCTCACATTTTCCATAATGGAGTTCTCATTTTTTCCTCATCTAAGATGGTGTATTAGACCGTAAACTTGGAGTGTAACAAATTACCACAAACTTGCTGATTTAAAGCAACAGAGATATATGCTCCGACAGCTCTGGAGGCCAGAAGTTTCTATAGTCAGTTTCACTGGGTCCAAACCAAGAAGCCTGTGTTCCCTCCAGAGGCTCTTGGGGAGAATCCATTTCTTGCCTCTTTCAGCTTCTGGTACTATGAGCATGCCTTGTGGCATGGGCACATTGCTCCCATCTCTGCCTCTGTGATCAATTGCTGTCTCCCTTTCTGTCTGTGTCAAGACTCCCTCTGCCTTCCTCCTACAAGGGATATGATCACATTTAGGACCTGGATGATCCAATACAATCTCCCTTTCACAGGATCTTTAATATAATCACACCAACGAAATCCTTGTTTGCCACATCAAGTAGCATTCACAAGTTTCAGGGATTGGAACATGGACAATTTTTGCCAGCAGAGGAAAGGGCATGCTTCAGGCCGCCACAATAGATCTCTAGCCAATATATTCCTGTTTCGAGAAACAGGACCGATGAAGGGGAGAAAAAGGGGCACATCCACTTACTTTAGGACATAGTTCAAAAACTGCACACATAATTTCCCCTCTCACATTCCATTATCCTAAACTCAGTTACGTGGTTACATTTAGCTGTGAGTTAGGCTGGAAATTACAGTATTTCTATTTATCATGATCTCAGCTTTACATAGAAGAAAAGCAGAACAAGTATAGGACAACAAGCAGCATCTGTTACCACCTGCCACCTTGGCCACCCAAATACCATATGCATCTTTCTTTTCACAAGCCCCTGCTGCTTAGGGCATCCTCACAAGAGTGTTATCCAAAGCCCAGCAAGTGTTGGATCTCTGATTGATGGGCACTCATCTCTAACGGATACAAATATGGCTTCTCATTGTGTCCAGTCATCTGCCCCTACAGCAGCATTCCTTGGGGCACCAAAAAATAAGGTAATCACAAAAGAAAAATCTCCCATTTGGACCAAAGATCATGGAAAGCAGAACAATCTTGGAAGTTATCCCATTCTGGGCAGGAGTAATGATGAGTCTCTTCTTCTCAGTACTACGAGTTCCTAGGTCATACCAACTGAAAGTGCCTCCTAGTGGTCCTTCCTGGTTCACCATCCTGTATGGCTCATCTGAGGTGGTCATTGGAGAAGGTGTGCTTTTTGGACCTGCTGAGCTTTTTCTTTTCTTTTTTTTTTTTTTTGGAGACAGAGTCTCTCCGTGTCACCCAGGCTGGAGTGCAGTGGCATGATCTCGGCTCACTGCAACCTCTGCCTCCCAGGTTCAAGTGATTCTCCTGTCTCAGGCTCCTGAGAAGCTGGGATTACAGGAGCCCACCACCATGCCTGGTTAATTTTTGTATTGTTAGTAGAGACAGGGTTTCACCATGTTGGCCAGGCTGGTCTTGAACTCCTGACCTCAGGTGATCCACCCACCTTGGCCTCCCAAAGTGCTGAAATTACAGAACTACCACACCCGGCCCTGCCCAGATTTTGTAGGCTGTCTTTTGCTGGTCCTGCTTTGATGGCCAAAGGAATGCCTTGGGTTTTGTTTTGTTTTCTTAGTAATATAATTTTGTTAAACACCTAGTGGTCTTCTAGTTTATTTGCTTCAGGTCAGTTCCATGTGTCAATAATCACAGATACAAATCTTGTGGAGTCAGAGTTTTTAAGACTGATGATAGGAACTTTTACTTATTACCTCTGGGCTCTGCCTAGCCCCTCCTCTCATGTTTCAGATGGGCTCTCCTCAAGTCACTGAAACAAAGAGCTGGGGTAGGGAGACAGCTCTCTTCATCTAAGTTATGCCACTGAGCTGGCTCCCATTATCTGGCAGAGAATCCTTAACTACAGGTGCTGGGAGGCTCACAGGTCCTCAGAGGCACTGTTTTTTTGTCTTCTGATAAGTCTGACCCTTTGCAGTCTTTACTTAGAATTGCTTCAATCTGCAGTACAAAAGCCACTAGCTTTGTCAATTCCATCAGGCCCAAAAAACTGTTTAGTATAACAATTAGGAATACAGACTTTGGGGCCAGATTGCTTAGTACAAACCAGATTTCTCACTTATTAGTTGTGCAATTGCCAAGTTCCTTAGCCTATCTGGTCCTCATCTATAAAATGATGGTTAAAAACAGTATGTATTTTGTTGTGTTTTTTTGAGGAGTAAGTTGCTTAAAATACGTAAAGCACTAGAACAGTGTCTGATCCATATTAAGCATCATCCATGTGTAGTTAGCATTAACTTCCTAATGCAATATTGCTAGACTCTGTCAACTTGAATTGCAGGATGCAGTCTGATACTAGACTGATTAGCTCACACCTGAGTTTCTTTTGTAGACTCTGCCGAAGCATCAAGAAGTAACCAATATAAGACATCTTAAATTGTTTTTACAGTTTTCCCTGATGCTATGACCATAGCATGTGATCTTCTTTCCAAGTGATCTTAGTAATAGTTTCATCATATGTTTTGCCACAGCATAATGAGAGTTGCTAGTTTTTTGGCTTCTATTACCTGTACCCACAGCACCAATCTTTCAGGTTTTGTCATGGCCAACACTCCACTTTCAGGCATCAAATTCTTTATTCAGTAGTGTTTATATTTATTCATAACAGAGATCCAAAATACCTAAAGTGTAAGCATGATGAGTTTTCATTTCGTTTTGCATGAAAGTCTAGATTGAGGTAGTTTGGGGACAGCACAATGATTCTATAGTCCGATCTGAGACACTGGTTGCCTCCAGTGTTCCATGCTGCCATCACTAGCAGGCTTCCTTATTCTCACTGCTCAGGATGAAGAGCCAGCCATCACATCTACATCCAATAAGTAGAAAGGAGAAAGAAAAAGGATGTGTTCCGGAAGTTGATCACATATACCTACATAACCAAAACTTGTCACCAGGCTACACCTAGCAAGGGAGTTTGGGAAATGAGGTCTTGATTCAGTGTCAGTGTGCCAAACCAAAGCTGAGGCTTTCTGTGATCACTGAAGAGAATGAGAACAGGCCCTAGAGAGATAACCAGAAGCCTCTCCCACTCACTGAAAATGGTGGTTTCTCTAGTTTAACATAATGTTGGTTGAAAGGAATGCATAGCATGTAAACTATTGAATCTATACTTCTTTCTCTACCACAAAAAAGTAAAACCAGTGGGTGCGTATGTATTTGACAAAAAATAAAATGAAACTAAGTAGCTTATATAAAATGAAAATTCTATCCTGGACTGGTTTTTATTTATTTCTTAAAATATAGGAACTCTATTTCCTAGAGTTAGAATTAACTTTCATTTGTAAAAATGAAGATCAAAATATTTGCATATATGTAACATATGATTTGTATAGGCTTGTTTGAGCTATACTTATTTTAACCTATTAAAACACCTACGTTAACCCTTACATCTTCCTCAACTTGTATATGGAAAAGCTATATTTTTAGAGGGTATAATGACCAAACTATTTGAGCTGAAATGAAAGACATGATTTTCTATCATGTTTGAACATAGAAAATATGAAAGACTGAATATCTTCCATTAAAAATATTTATCAATCTCTCTTCATAAAGCAAAGAGGCAATTGTATAAGCAAAAACCCATTATTAGGGGTTTTATAGCTGACACCAAGCTTCAACCCTAGAAAAAATTGCCAGTGAGCTAAAGAAGAATAAGCAATATATACATGGTTTGTTTTTCTTCATCAAACAACATTGCTGTATCTGTGCCTAAGTTTTATTTTATTTTTTTGGTTGGTTGGTTTTGTTTGGTTTTGTTTTGGGTGATGTTCAACATGTAGTGTGCTGATGGGAATTTTAATGAATGTAAAACAAAAGCACTGGTACCAAGCTGAGCCCAGCGGATGAATCAGGTAGGCGTGTGTATTCACAGCACTGATTACTGACAATTTTCCTGTGTCACTGTGTCCCAAATGTTGGTCAATCAGAATACTGCCAGAGAGGCATATTTTTTTAAATTCCTGGACACCTAAAAAATACATATATAGACACATATTTCAGGGCTAGAGATTAAGCAAATTTTACAAGATCACTAAGCAAGTCTGAGAACAAACATTCTGCAGAGTGCTCTGTTTCAGATGCAATAGAAGTGGAAGCAGGAACCAGCCAGAGAAAGCAGCTGCTCTGGACAGCAACTCTGACACACGTCACTTGAGATAAAGTGCTTTCCTGCAGCCATGAGGAATTAACCATATCCTCTTGCAGTCAGCCCGGTTCACAAATAGAGTAACAGCTAATTTAGTTTTTCCCTTCATCTTTAGCATACTAATGTGGGCAACAGGTGTTTGGAGTTTATTAGCGTAACACATCTTACAACAACAAAAATTCATGTAAGTTCCTACAGGTCAGAAAAGGAACACGATTCTATTGAAATTATTCCTACTTAGTTATGTCCTTATGTACTTGTTCTTAATCTTGTCCAGAAAGGATTTGAGCTAAGTTGCTGAAACTTTTGGTTTAACTCACAACCCTTACCACTATCTAAGGATGATTTAGTTACCCAAGTAACTCTTTCAAGGTGTCTGTTTTGCAAAGTCTAAAACTGGGATGTAATCTCCTCAGCCTCCACTTTAAAATCCTTCAAAGACTCCTCATCCTCCGTCGTCAAGGCCTTTAATATGTCGTACACACTTTGTGGCTTTGTCTCTTCCTGATGCCAAAGTTTCATGTTTGCCCTGGCAGTATATGACTTGGCCAGAGGAAAAAAGTAATTAAATAAAATATTTTCAAAATTATTTTATTGGAAAGAAAGCAGGTCCACATGAAAATGAGGTGTCAGTGATGACCAAATGGGCTTTCTAAGGTACTGGCAATTGTGTACTGTTTTGGTACTCTTTTTGTGTCTTTAAGTATTTTTGTCAATTTTTAGAACCATTAGTGTTTTTTAATTTGCAAGTCATTTTTAGTTAGTTTTATACTGCCATATCACAAAAACTTGGAATAACGTAAATGTCCACCAAATGGTAGTTTGCTCAAATGTAGGTTATAATGGCATGCACCGGGTAATCTCATTTTACAGAAGAAAAAATTCAGTAATATGTAAGAATACATGGAAACCATATAAAAGAATATGGAAAATATTCAGCAAGATATTAATAGCAGTTATCTTTGAATGAGTGGGATTGTGGCATTCTTTGTGTTTGCCTTATTGTTTGGGATTTTCTTCTTTTCTGCAGTAATAATTTTTTTGCTTTTTGTTTTTCAAATAAGGAATAGGTAGTAGAAAAAGACAGTGACGAAAGTAGCTACTTTTTAATGAGTGAAGGCTTACAGTGTGTAAGGCACTTTGGCAAGTTTCAGTTTTAATTGTGTTTTAATCCTTAACATTTCTGGGAGGCAGATACCATGAATGGCATTTTATACATGCAAAAGTAAAAACTTAGAGATGCTGCCGGGCACGGTGGCTCATGCCTATAATCCCAGTACTTTGGGAGGCCGAAGTGGGTGAATCACGAGGTCAGAAGTTCAAGACCAGCCTGGCCAATATGGTAAAACCTTGTCTCTACTAAAAATACAAAAAATTAGCTGGGCATGGGCGCCTGTAATCCCAGCTACTAGGGAGGCTGATGCAGGAGAGTCGCTTGAACCCAGGAGGCGGAGGTTGCAGTGAACCGAGACTGCGCCGCTGCACTCCAGCCTGGGCGGCAGTGCAAGACACCATCTCAAAAAAAAAAATTAGAGATGTTAAGTAATGTTCAAGACCACACTGTGCCTGGATCTAGACATGGGATTTGAACACAGACTAGCCAGACTACTAAGAAGTCGTTATACTACTTCTTTGCTACTGGTAGGTATTTAAGCTATGCTTCTATTACAAATAGCACAAAGAAGAAATAAATGGCGATGCAATTAATCCAACATTTAAAAAATAAATTTAAAAAGGCACTTAACAAATCAAAATGCTTAAAGCCATGTGAGAGACTATTTCTCCGTATTTTTTTGTTTTGTTTTTGAGACGGGAGTCTTGCCCTGTCGCCCAGGCTGGAGTGCAAATGGCGCTCTCAGCTCACTGCAACCTCCACCTCCCAGGTTCAAGTAATCCTCCTGCCTCAGCCTCCCTAGTAGCTGGGATTGCAGGTGCCCACCACCACGCCCAGCTAATTTTTGTATTTTTAGTAGAGACAGGGTTTCACCATGTTGGCCAGGTTCACCAAAATTCCAGGTAACAGATACTGCGCTAGAGCTTATCCGAGTGGCCTAATGTAAACACAGGGTCCTTAAATAGAAGAGGAAGGCAAAAGAGGACATCAGAGTGGAGCAATAGAAGAAGGACTTGAAACACCATTGCTGGCTTTAGAAGGGGCCACAGTCTAAGGAATGCGGGCAGCCTCTAGAGCTGGAAAAGTCCAGGTAACAGATATTGCCCTACAGCGGACACATTTTTCGGAGAGAGAAGGCACCTTATTCTCGCTACCACAGATGACTTAGCAGAGCACAGTGTATGCAAAAGGCAAGAGCAATAATAACATGGAAAAATGAATGACTGCCTGGATGGGGCCTGGCTGTGGCACAAGTGCAGAGAGAATCCTTGGAGGACCATCAGCTGCAAATGGATGGTGAGAGCAGGAACCAGAAAGAGAGGCTGCGAAGCAGAGAGTAGGTGGTCTATGACTATACATGAGCAGCTCATATGAAACCCCACCCCATCCTCTACAGGATTCTCAGAGTTAAGAAAGGATAGACCCACTGCCTCTTAGCATTTGGCAATTAATCCAATGGCTCTGTGGACAAAATTGGAAATTAATCTTACCAAGAACATAAATATTGGTGTCTTCTAGACTACTTTTTGGTTCCACATATACAACTCTCTAAGTTCTCTATTATTCAAGAAAGTAGGGGCTTAGAGACTTGACATGTAGAATTACTAAAATGACATAAAGTACTTGTCTTTGCTGGGTGATAAATCATAGATATTATTCTTTAATAAATATCTGCAGGGTTGAAAAACATATGGTTTAAAGTAGCTCATCAGTAATGATGTGCTAACTGACTGAATGAGGAAATCTCAGGTGGCAGATTTGGCAGAGTAGACAGATTGTTCTTGCATGAATTTTTTTAAATGATAAAATTATATTTTTATAAAGACCAAAATACATTTCATTCATTGCTTTAAACTAAACTTATTTTGGCAAACCTACCTTTACAAATTCCATTATCTTAAGAGTGCATTTCAAATGCATCCGTAAATACATACTGACTAACTAGTGGGTGTTTATTTTTAAGTTCCAGGGTATATGTGCAGGATGTGCAGGTTTGTTACATAGTAAACATGTGCCATAGTGGTTTGCTGCACCTATCAACCCATCACCTAGGTATCAAGCCCAGCATGCATTCATGACTTTTCTCCAACCCCATCTCCACCCCCAACAAACCCCAGTGTGTGTTGTTCCCCTCCCTGTGTCCACGTATTCTCATTGTTCAGCTCCCACTTGTAAGTGAGAACATGCAGTGTTTGGTTTTCTGTTCCTGTGTTAGTTTGCTAAGGCTAATGGCTTCCAGCTCCATCCATGTCCCTGCAAAGGACATAATCTCATTCCTTTTTATGGCTGCATTGTATTCCATGGTGTATATATACCAAATTTTTTTTATCTAGTCTATCATTGATGGGCATTTGGGTTGATCCCTTGTCTTTGCTATTGTGAATAGTGCTGCAATGAACATATGCATGCATGTATCTTTGTAATTGAGTGATTTATACCCCTTTGGGTATATAACCAATAATGGGATTGCTCAGTCAAATGTTATTTCTGGTTCTAGATCTTTGAGGAATCGCCATACTGTCTTCCACAAAAGTTGAACTAATTTATATTCGAGGTGGGGATTTTTTTAAGTCAGCATTTGTATTAGCTGCTTAATCTATAAAATCAATTGGAAAAGATCAGTTATAATACAAACAAAAATTATAATAATGGTGGATTCTGTAACTTTATGTAAGTATATACACTGAGTGTGGTTGTGGATATTAAATAAAAGAACTGCATGACTATTACATCTACCATGTGATGTTAAACCTTAAAGTAGTTTCTAAAAAAAAAAACTGCTTAGTTGAACAGTAAAGGTTAAACTATAGAACTGGGTGGAAGACATTTCTGATGGTCTTCTTATGAATGACAAGAAGAGACAATTCATTTTGCTCTGGAGACAGAACTGTATAATAACCTTTAGTGTGGTACTATTTTTCCCTCTAGCTCAATCCTTGCCTTTGCATCTCCTCGCTGCTAATCTTAGTCTTAGAATTGGTAGAGCCATTATAACAGTACAGTGAGGTGAATAAATACAGGCATACCTTAGAGATATTGCAGGCTCAGTTCTAGACCACCCCAATAAAGCAAATATCACAATAAAGCAAGTCACATTATTTTTTTTTATTTCCTACTGCATATAAAATGTATGTTTATACCATACTGTAGTCTATTAAGTGTGGAATAGCATTAGGTCTAAAAAGTACATACCTTAATTTAAAAATACCTTATTGTTTTAAAAAAGCTAATAATATCTGAGCTTTTAGCAAGTTGTAATGTTTGCTGGTAGAGGTTTTTGCTTCAATGATGGTGGATTCTAACTGATCAGGGTAGTGGTTGCTGAAGTTTGAAGTGGCTGTGAGAATTTTAAAATATAAAACAACAATGCTACTTGTCACATTGATTGACTCTTCCATTTATGAAAAATTTCTCTGTAACATGCAATGCTGTTTGATAGCATTTTACCCACAGTAGAACTTGTTTCAAAATTGGAGTCGATCCTCTCTAACCCTGCCACAGCTTTGTCAACTAAGTCTGTGTAATATTCTAAATCCTTTGTTGTCATTTCAACAATGTTCACAGCGTCTTCACCAGGAGTAGATTCCATCTCAAAAAATCACTGTCTTTGCTCATCCTTAAGATGCAACTCCTCATCCATTCAAGTTTTATTATGAGACTGCAGCAATTCAGGCACATTTTCAGGCTCCAATTCTAATCCTAGTCCTCTTGTTATTTTCATGACATCTGCAGTTTCTTTCTCCACTGAAGCCTTGAACCCCTCCAAGTCATCCATTGGGGTTGGAATCAACTCCTTCTAAATTCCTGTTAATGTTGACATTGTGACCTCTTCCCATGAATCAGGAATGTTCTTAATGGCATATAGAATGGTGAGCCCTTTCCAAAAGGTGTTTGATTTACTTTGTTAAGATCCATGAGAGGAATTACTATCTGTGGCAGCTATAACCTTACAAAATGTATTTTGTAAATTATGAGATGTGAATGTTGAAATGACTCCTTGATACGTGGACTGCAGAATGCATGTTGAATTAGCAGGCATGAAAACAACATTAATATCCTTGTACATCTCCATCAAGAGCTCTTCGTTGACCAGGTGCATTGTCAATGAGCAATAGTATTTTAAAAGGAATCTTTGAGCTGTGGATCTCAACTAGTGAGCTTAAAATAATAGTGAACTATGCCATAAACAAACGTGTTGCCATCCAGGTTTAGTTTTCCATTTCTAGAGTACAGCAAGAATAAATTTAGCATAATTCTTAAGAACTTCAGGATTTTCAGAATGATAAATGAGCTAAATTTTTCTTCCCAGTGTTAAAAGAACTTAGTCTCTTAGTCCAGTTTGTATTGCTGTAACAGATACCTGAGACTGGAATTCATCAAGAAAAAAAGTTTATTTGGTTCACAATTCTGGTGGCTAAAAAGTCCAAAATTGGGCAGCTGCATCTGGTAAGGGCCTCATGCTGCTTCCATTCATGGCAGAAAGCAGAATGGGAGTAGTTGTGTGGAAAGAGATCCCATAGTAAATAAAGGAAATGAAAGAAAGCAACTGAGGATGCTAGACACTTTTTAATAACACACTGTCTTGAGAGCAAGAATTCACCCCATGGGAGGCCATTGATGTACACACGAGGGATCCACCCCCATGACCTAAACACCTTCACTAGGACCCACCTTTCAACACTGCCCCATTGGGAATCCCATTTTGACATGAGTTTGGGTAGGAACAAACCATATCCAAACCAAAGCACCCAGTTTTCTACATTTAGATTTAAATATATGGCCTTAATTCAACCCAAACCAACAAAACTGCCTGGTAGTCAGCTGTGGAGTATCTCATTGGAAAACATGCAAATTAACATATCAAGTATTTCTATATAAAATGGAAAATGTTAAAAATAATGTGTGGTCTTGAGAATTTTGGATATTGTTTTTATTCATATATTACCTACTATTTTCATGTTAAAGATATATTTATTTGTTGAATAAACTTGTTTGGGGTCCACTTGTGGTAGAATTTAGGACTATAAAGTAAAGAAGTCACACTTCCTGCCTTTTGCTATGTGTCAGGAGATGGGGGTAACCAGATGTGGTACTTAAAGAGAGGCAGGCTAGGGAGGTGGATGGAGACTGTGTAGCAGTGGTTGACCACAGATGTGTAGCTGGCTATAAACCTCCAAGTCACAGGCAGCGAAACTGTGCCACCAGTGGTAAGGCAGAGGCCTCAGAGGAAAGTGTAGGAGTCAGAAAAGAGAGAGGTGGGGTCAGTGATGACTCAGAGGCACAATATCATCTGGATCAAGAGCAAGAGCTTTAGACTGAAACAGACTTGGTTTGAAATGTCTGCCAAGTCTGGTTTATCTCTCTAAGCTTTAGTGTCCTATTCTTTTTAAAAAAGAGCATTGATAGGAATTCCTCATAGAGTTATTGCAAGGAAAAATGATATAATGCATGTACAGCACTTGGCACAAGGCCTGGCACTGAGCAAATCTTGAAAGACAATTGGCTGCTTTTTAAAAACTATTTTAATATAGAAGGAGGAGAAGGGAAAAAAGACAGAGAGGAGGAAGTGAAGGAAGCAGAGCAGAGGAGAGAAGGGGGAATGGGAGGAGATCCAGGAAGGCTGTTGGTTGTTATCCAGGAGATATGCCCCTGAATAGCTCAGGGTTCCTGAGCAAAGCTCAGCACATTAGCAAAGAGTAAACCGGGGAGGAAAGAGAATATGCCAAGTCTCATACAGAGACTTGAGTTGATACTGAGAGGGAAAGCAAGGACACCACATCCATTTAAAGCTCTGAAATAAATAATGCTGCAAAATGCCTGGGAAACCTCCAACACACCCTGGAGCCTGAAGCACAAGTTAGGCAGTCATCAAGGGGAATTCAGAAAATAACTCGCGAACTCAGGAGCACTGTACCCTTCATCCAGGAGACGGACAGTCCGGGGGACTGTGGAATATTGTCCTCAGTTTGTTCTGGGAATCTGAATGAGACCCACTTTGCAGAGGAGTAATCACTGAGAAAAGGGAAATAACAGCTCTGGGAAAATTAGATAATATCTTGAGGTGGTCCAATAGAATGTGAAAAAGACAAACACATAAACAAAAACTGTATGCAGTGGTGCAAGCTGTAAGAGAAACATATACCTGATATCTAGGGAGCCTAGAGAGGATCATGATAAGCTCTGCTTGGGTGGAGACAGGACAGGCTTGGGAGACTGTCGAACTCTGAAGCCAGATTTTAGAGGGGAAGTTCACCAGGATAAGAGTAGAAGGAAGGTACATTCTACATCTGTTTTGTGAGGTGTCCTTACGTGCCAAGTGTATTGATAAATCAGTTTTTTAAAATATCTTGTTTAGTGTGTAAGGGGTCACAAGAGTCACATGATCTTACATATATTTATACAAGTATCAACTTACCGTATACAGAGTACTTGCATGTTTTCTTTAACTTTTATGATAGGACAGGAAGATAGGTCTGGTCGTCCCTGATTTTGCAAAATGAGGACAGAGTCTCAGAGGATGTTGAGCTGCATGCCCAATCTTGCTGCGCTTTGACTGAAACCAGCTGCCTCAGTATTCATTCATATTCAGCAAACATGCACTGAGTTCCTACTCTACTGCCAGGCGCTCTGCTAGATGCTGAGAATACAAAGACAATGCTCAAATGAATTCACAGAAAGGAGGGGGAAACAAATATATGAACCGAATTAAAATACAACGAAGTAAAACCTATTATATGGATGTGCATGTGATTGCTACTGAGAATCTGCACAGATGAGCATAGGAAGAGCTACACAGAACAGGTGCCACTGGACTGCATCTAGAAGGATGAGTAGGTGTTTGGGGGGTGGAAAAGAGAAAGGCTGTTCCGGGAAGGAACACTGCACGTGCAAAGCCAGAGAAACACAAGAGAGCATTACAAGAGGCCAAACTGTGAGAAGTTCAGGCAGGATGGTCCTGGGTTGTTGATGAAAGACCTAGGAGCCAGATCAAAAACAGTCTTTGTAGGCTGTGCTCCGGAGTTTGAATTTTCATGCTGTAAGTGGCTGGGATCCACTGGAGGATTTTAATTGTGTGAGTGACAAGATCAGATTTGTTATTCAGAAAGCACACTCTGGCACAGTTCAGTGGGTGGAATGGAAAGTGGTTACCCTGGAGACAGGCAGACCCATTAGGAAGCTATGACAATAATCCAGGAGAGAGAAAATGAGGATAGTGGTTGGAAGAACGAGCAGATTCAATGACTTTCTAAAAGTAGAACGGATGGTCAGGAGAGATTCATTGGGTATAAATGCCGAACAAAAGGAAGAATCAACAGCGATGGCAGGTTTCTGGCTGGGATTTCTAGGTGAATAAGTAAATCATTAATCAAGATGTAGCATACCAAAGGGGTAGCAGGTTTGGAGCAGAATATTATGAATACATATGGGACAAGTTGAATTTTAGGTGTCTCTGGAACCTCAAGGTGAGGATATTACGCACAGTTAATATATTTTGAATTCAGAAGAAAGGTTATGACTAAAGGTATAGATTTAAGAATAACCATCAAAGAGTTTGTTGTTGAGGTTTTGGCAATCTCCAAAACTACAAGGTCTGGGTACCACTGCTTCTACTCAATTCATTTGCACCATCTCTGAAGTATGTACTAGCTCAAGCTTTGTTCTAAAGTACAAATTAGCATAGCAGCTCAGTAAACAATGTCTCTGAGCTTCTGGAAAGAAAGATGTTCAGTCACCATAAGGCTCAGAATTAATGAAAAGTCAAAGAAATAATAGCTCTATTCTCTAGTTGCTTTTGAACCTCAAATCACTCTTTGGCAACAAGGTAAGAATTTACAGAAACTGCTGAAAAGAACTTCTGGTAAATAGGACAGCAAAAAGAGTTTGTTTTTAATATTTGTTTTAAACCATATATGTGGTTGTGTTTTGGAACTGCTAGTTCACATACCTGACCTGAATCCCTTTCTTAATTAGAAAGTCAATTTTGATTTTGATTATAGGATATAATTTCTTGACAAAAATCTTTTTTTTTTTTATAAATCTGGTGCTTCTCCTTATACTTTTTTTTTTAAACGATCAAATTGCAAGAATCAGATGATACTGCCTATATTTTAATTAGAAGACATTTGTTAGAGGAGAGATATTTTGCTTACTCATGGACAAACATCAGCAACATCAATGTAAAAACACATACATGAAAATAGTTTTCTCTTTCAGATTAAGTAGAGATGACCATGATATTACAGCATAGCATTACTAAGGCATTATTGTAATGCCTGGCAAAAACACTAAAGGTTCAATTCTTTGTCTCCAAATTATGATATATAGGAAACAATCACTATCATTACATTTTCTCTTCCCATTCTCATGCATCCTAATTTGAGTCACTGTGAAAAGAATAGGGGACCCATTTGCCATGGCATATGCTTGTGACATATGGGTCCCCTACTTTTTCCACAGTGACTTAAATTAGGTGAGTTTGATATTCATGCCATGTTCACTAGCATGAATATCAAACTTACTGGTAGTGTAAAAGCAGAAGGACGATTATAACAGGTGCTTTATATTTAATCTTCTCACATAGTTTTTACAGTAATTCTATTCTGGGGATTCAATGAACTAATAAATTTAAAACTGTTAAAACAAAGTAATAGTAAACTATTAAATCAGTAACTATCACATGACAAATGTTCCATAAATATTTAGTATCATTGCTAATAAGATATGTCTCTGTTTTTTTTTTTCCTGATGAAGCCCATTATCAGGTATGCTAAATGCTTACCCAGAGTGATATAGCTAGTCGGGGATCGGTCCAGGTTTGCAACCTAACTTTTCTTGCCTCAAGAGTTGATGCTCTTTTCATTATTCTATGCTGCCACTTAGTGACTAGTAACTTTAGTCCCTACTGAAAGCAAACTGTATATTATCAGGTAGGGACAACCAAATTAAGTATTAAAAACCCACTATTTCTATCCCTTGATAGCTGATCCCAAGTAATCTTTCAATTGACCTATGTATTTGTTTTCTTATTTGGAAAATAGAGATGTCATTACCTACTCTTTTCTGCCAATATCCTATTCAAATACTCAGTATAGTATATTATCATTTCCATAATATAGATTTCATCCATTATCTAGTTTGATCTTCAAAACAGAACAAATATGACCTAATGAAAAGCACATTGAATTTCTATTTCCACAAATGTGAAGACATTGCTTAAGTTAATGAAATTCTTTGAGTCTCAGTTTAGTGAACTATAAAACTAGAGGGTAAAACTAGGTATTCTCTCTCTTTTAACAATCTTGCTTTTTGTATAAAAATATTTAAAATATTATTTATTAATTTGTTAAAACATTAATTAACCTATTACAGGTACTGTAACTAATGTATTTTTTCAATAATCTTAGAAAATAGAAATAAGGTTGCCTAGGGATTGTTCTAAATTTTAAGTATGATAAGGGCCCAGAGAAAACAAATAATTTCTTCCAAGGATGCCCAGCAAACAAGTGATGAAATTTTAGGTCTCAGGTCTTTGATTCCTAATGTAAGTTTCTTTTCATTTTACCAAACTACACATTATTCTGATGGGAAAAGACATATTAATGATCTTGATATGAGTAATAGTCTAACTAATCAGACGATTGCTTTTGCCTTTAGGTAGACTGATAAACTTCAAAGCAATTAGCATCTATAATTGCGAAACTGAGAGCTAAGTGGCATTGGTGACCTGCCAAAAGAAAACAGTTGGCATAAGCTTTGTGAGTTAGCCTTCATCAGTAAGCTTCACTTTAATCCAGTAAGGTCCACCCTGCCTGTCCCTGAATTGCCCTCTTGGGGCAAGTAACAAGTGTCACGTTTCTTTTGAAATGGCTGGCACTGCTGTGGTATCAGTTATCGCACAATATTGCAAAAAGCAGCTGTGTTCCTGAGCTGTAAGGCATTGGCATCCACTTGGAAAAAATGGAGTATAATGTTAAGCATCTGGCAGTTTCTATCGTGCCTGGAATTAACAGAAAGATCCAGAAGTCACCCGAACAGTCTCTGAGTACTGTGTAAATGTCACTCAATATTTAAACGGCATGAGATGCCACAAAACCTCAGGTTTCACAAAACAGGGCCTCCACTGTCAAAGCTGTCAGGTCTTCAGAGATTGTCTAGTTTAATGACCTTATTTTATAATAGAAGAAATTTTCCACCATTTGTGTGAGCAGAGGAAGAAGGACTTGGAGCGAGCGTCTTCATTAGCTATTTTATTGTAGGGAACTATAGAAGCAAACAGATACTTGATGAACAGCAACCACAGGAGAGGCACCATGCATTTGCTAAATTCATGTTGATGTTTTTCCATAATAATCCAAACTATTCAGGCTTTACTTCATATGTAAGTATCCCAGCCTTTAAAACGTTGGAAAGCAAAACAGGTAATATTAATAAAATGCAGCATCCCTACCTTTCCTTTATTGCTTTAACCACATCCTGGTCAGATGCAATTGTTCACTGGCTCCTCTGATTCATCCTTCACACTGTCATCACTGACTATAACCTTCCAAAAGCACCATTTTTCTTCCAAAAACCGTCTCAGCAAGGCAAGCTGTGTTTCTCTCATGACATTTTCTCCCCTCTCTTCATCCTGACAATCCATTTTCCTCGGTTGCTCTACAGCATGATCACCAGTTTTGTTTTTGGTTTGGATAGTGACAAGAGTGCAAAAGCTTTTGAAGAAATTAATGAGCCCTCTTTTGAGTCTGTTTCAGTAGGAGAACAATAATAATTTTAGAGAACAAAATGGTACAATTGTCAAAGTCATGCCATGGAAGCTTCTGTATGCCACGCCTATCCTCAGTTCCTAAGCTTTCTCTGTCCAGCCGTACCTAATTAGACCTGCTTGCACCCTGTTCCCACAGTGATCCTCCATTTATAGCTCCAGTTGGGTGGAAAATGATGGGGGGCATCCTAGCTGGTCCAGGGAGTCAGTGTTCCAGAATGAGGAAGAAGAAAGTGTCGCTGATGTCAGTTCCTAAGAAGGACCTGAAGCTATTTGGTGTGGCAAGAAAAATATGATTTTCTTGAGTGACTTGTTGAATAAGTCATATCATTCTTTACTCTCAATATACATAGCCAGAACATAAGTCCTTTCTCAGGCCCAAGACAAACTGGCAGGATTCCTCCCTCTTCCCCGCCCCACTCTTCAGACAGCATGATATTTTTTGTGGCCTTTCTCTTTCAAATCTGCCCTTGATGTTCAGTATAACCTGAACCCACTTGGACAAAAACATGGCTTTAGAAGGCACTCAAAGGGTTGCTATCCTGAATCCAGAGTTTTCCAGGGAGAAAGCAGACTGCAAAACTTAATAAAGAGTCATTTGATGTAATTTAAGAGATAGAAGTTATACCAGCCAGGACAGA
This sequence comes from Cacajao melanocephalus, assembly GCA_963573385.1. Classification (NCBI taxonomy): domain Eukaryota; kingdom Metazoa; phylum Chordata; class Mammalia; order Primates; family Pitheciidae; genus Cacajao; species Cacajao melanocephalus. The sequence continues at coordinate 59,687 of CAUYLG010040859.1, forward strand.
AGAGAAAATATGAGTTTCTTAGGGAGAACATAAAACATTGGCAGAAAAAGTCCTGTTTTCTGGTTCATGAATTAATGAATAAAGGAAATAATCACAAGTGGACCCTAGACTCAACTAACCACATCATAATTCACTCATTTGTACGTGATGAATAAATGACCTGTTTTATGATTGAGACATTCCCAAAAGTAGCATTATAGTACTAAAAATTTTTAAGTATTATTCTTTCTATGCAAAGATAATGCTACTGATCTACCAATAGCAGTCTGAAATGTTTTCAGTAGGAAGAAAAAAATTGCAATGTAACAAATAAAAACATTTTAAAGGTGCTGACCTATAGCTATGAAGCAGGGAGCATATCACTGAAGTTTTAACCTCTTAGTTGAAGTTCTCAACTGTCATCCCTTACATAGCAATTCATGTATTGATATACAAAGAAAGGAATACACAGGTTTGATGAAATCCCAAAATGACTAGTAGTTGAGATCTCTCCAAGCACAGTTTTTGCCATGGAAATTCTTCAAAAAAAGTTACAATTAGGTGGGCACGGTGGCTCATGCCTGTAATCCCAGCACTTTGGGAGGCTGAGGTAGGTGGATCACCTGAGGTCAGGAGTTCAAGACCAGCCTGGCCAACATGGAGAAACCCCGTCTCTACTAAAAATAGAAAAAATCAGCTGGGCATGATAGCATACACCTGTAATCCCAGCTACTCGGGAGGCTGAGGCAGGAGAATCACTTGAACCCAGGAGGCGGAGGTTGCGGTGAGCTGAGATCACACCATTGCACTCCAGCCTGGGCAACAAGAGTGAAACTCTGTCTCAAGAAAAAAAAAAGTTACAATTTTGTAAGTGGTAAAACCAGATATTAAAGAAATACACACATGCACACAACGTGAAAAGGAAAAATAGTACAACGAATCTAATTTTTAAGCTAAATATTTTCAAAAATAATTTTGCTATTTCTAGATTGCCATCCTCTAGATAATAATGAGTTGAACAAATATGTACTGTAACATAAGCAGAGGTGAAATATAGCTTATTGGTAAAATTTTAACATGTTGGAGAGGAACTCCTGCTTCAAGAGCTGTAAAATCTGTACAAAATAAAATAAAATAAATAGTTATTAGATGGTTACAGAAGGAAACCAGTGCAGCCAGGACTTAAGGATTCCAGATCCTGAATCCTTATGGAATGAGCCAAGATTCTAGGGAAGAGGGAGATATTTTGAGGTAAGCACTATGAGCCTTTGAGGAATAGGCTGGTTTCTGGCACAGAACACAGAAACAAACCAGAAAACAGTGATAAAGGGTTTGTAGTATTCTCCTTGCACTGCAGAGATAAAATCAAAGTTTTAATTGAGGAAATTGGAAAATATTTGTAACTGAAAGGCATTGGTGAGATGTAGAAAAAGTTGTGCTTGGAGAAATTTTAAAGCCTTAAATACATGTGCTAGAAGATGGGGGAAAAACTAATAACCAATGATCTAATCATCCAATTCAGCAATCTAGAAAACAGAACAAATTAAGCACAAATGAGGAGGAAGAAAGGAAATAACTTTATACATATATACACGTACACATACACACACACACACACACACACACACACACACACACACACATACATATATATATATAGAGAGAGAGAGAGAGCCAGAGAGAGAGACAGAGAGAGCAGTACTTGATAAAATGAAAAATATTCAACTGGGAAAGTAAAAAAGCCAAAAGTTGTTTTATGAAAACACTACTATAATTTATAATTCCCCCACAGTACTGATCAAGAAAATGGTAAGAAGAAAAATATTAGGAACAAATTATTATTATTATTATTTTGAGACAGAGTCTCACTCTGTTGCCCAGGCTGGAGTGCAGTGGTATGATCTCAGCTCACTGCAACTTCCACCTCCCAGGCTCAAGCAATTTTCATCTCTCAGCCTCCTGAGTAGGGAGGGATTACAGGCATACACCACCACACACAGCTAAGTTTTGTATTTTTTAGTAGAGACGGGGTTTCTCCATGTTGGCCAGGCTGGTCTTGAACTCCTGGCCTCAAGTGATTGGCTTGCCTTGGCCTTCCAAAGTGCTGGGATTACAGGCCTGAGCCACACCTGGCTGGACCAAATTATTAATATCAGGAATAAAAAGTAAACAGTTATTTACACACATTAAAATATAGTAAGAGTAAAGTTTGAACAACTTTATATCAATTAATATTATAATTAGATAAATTTCTTTAAAAAAACAACTTTCCAAATTGATACAAATAAACAGAAAATCTGAATGATGCTATTATCTGTGAAAGAGATTGAATTCAAAATTTAAAACCTTTCTTCAAAGAAAACTCTTGGCCCAAGTGCTTCAAAAGAGAATCTTTCTAAGAAATTTAGGAAGAAATAATTTCAATTCTGTACAAACTATTTTAGCATCTAGAAAAAGGGAAATATTTCTCAACTTGTTATGAAGCTATTACAATTTTGCCACTAACACCTGACAAAAACATAAAAAAGGGAAATTATATACCAGTCTCTCTGGTGAATACAGTAACAAACATATGAACTAAAATAGTAGTAAATTGAACCCAACAATATAGAAAAGGGTTAATACATCCACAAAATATTGGGTTTAAATCAGGATGCAAGTTGATTCATCATTCAAAAATTAATCAGTGTAAATAACTACGTTAACATAATTAAGTATGCAGCCATTTTAATAAATGCAAAAAATGAAAAGGAACTGTGTATTTGTGATTGAAACAAAACAAAACAAGAACAATCTGTCTTATGAAAACAAAAAATTTTTTTTAACTTTTAATGTAATAATATCTTCAAAGAAAACTTAGAGTATCGTTGATGCAATATCAGAAAATTTTCTTCTAAAATATGGATATCTGAGGAGGTAAGGATAGTCCCATCACAATTTCCATCTAATATTGTCATGGAAGTCCTGTCAGTGCAATTAAGTGAAAAAAAATAAAATAAAATATACAGTATTCCTTTTTGCTCTGTGGTTTTGCTTTCCAAGGTTTCAGTTACTCATAGTCAACGATTAGGTTGGTGCAAAAGTAATTGTGGTTTTTGCCATTACATTTAACATCAAAATTACTTTTGCACCAACCTAATAGGTGAGCATAGTACAATAAGGTATTTTGAGCTGGGTGCAGTGGCTTATGCATGTAATCCCAGCACTTTGGGAGGCCGAGGCGGGTGGATCACCTGAGGTCAGGAGTTTGAGACCAGCCTGACCTACACGATGAAACTCTGTCTCTACTAAAAATACAAAAATTAGCCAGGCATTAGAATCCCAGCTACTTAGGACGCTGAGGCAGGAGAATTGCTTGAATCCGGGAGGTAGACGTTGCAGTGAGCTGAGATCGTGCCACTGCACTCCAGCCTGGCAACAGAGCGAGACACTGTCTCAAAAAAAAAAAAAAAAAATATTTTGAGAGAGAAACCTCATTGACTTTTATTACAGTATATTGTTATAATTGTTCTATTTTATTATCAGCTAGTGTTGTTAATCACTTACTGTGCCTAGTTTACAAATGAAACTCTAGCATAGCATATAGAGAGGAAAAAACATAGTATAAATAGGGATGGGTACTATATGCAGTATCAGGCTTCCCCGGGAGTCTTAGAACGTATTCTCCACAGATAAAGGGGGTCTATTTTAGAAGACTGCAGAGAAGACATGACAGTGGACGTAGAAGAATCCAAAAGACAAATATTAGAGTCTATAAATGAACTTATCAAAGTGAATGGAGACTAAGTGAATGTACAAAAATATGTTGTGCTCTTATAAAATACCCACAAATAATTAGAAAATAGCATTTTAAATCAATGCAATGTTATTTATAATCATATTAAAAATTTAAATATCTAGGGTTGTATCTAACAATAGCATAAAAGAAGGGAAACTGAAAAACATAGCATACTGTGTTGATGAATTGGATGACTGACTAGGGTAGGAGGGTCATTTCTCCACAAATTCACCTATATATTTCATGTACTCCTAATCAGAATCCCAACACATATTTTTATGGAGTTTCAGAAGTTGATTTAAATCAACGTCAAAATGTAAAAGGCGATTTCAGTTTTTAAAAACCAATATATGGATAAATTAGCCATATCTAATTAGCAGAAAACTTGTAATCTAAAAAAATTTCAAAGCATTAACCATTTCAACAACAGGAAGTCCCTGAATAGATATACAAGAGAGAATGACTTGATATGAATTCAGTTCATCTTGTTTCAAATGATGCATTAGTGGGCAAAGAATTAAGTCTGTTCCACAGAAAGCATTTTAAAATTGAAAAGGGCTTAAAAGGAAAAAGAAGTTAATCATAATGTCTACGAACATCTGGCTTCACTCCTGAAGTCTTTTCTGAAGCACAGTTTTGATAGAACTAGCTCATTGAGACACAGCCTAAAAATGGAAGCAAGTAAGCACTGAGAGATTATCAGGTAAAAAGCAAGTGAATATATGAAACATGCACAGAGACTCTATCTTAATCAGAGGACGAAAGCCACAGGAATGTATTCAGTATTTATGATAGAAGTCAGCTTTCGAGTTCTATTTCACATCATTACCTGCAGTTAATATGTCATGTTATTTATTTATTTATCTTATTTTTTTTGAGACGGAGTTTTGTTCTTGTCACCCAAGCTGGAGTGCAATGGTGTGATCTTGGCTCACCACAACCTCCGCCTCCCGGATTTAAGCAATTCTCCTACCTCAGCTTCCTGAGTAGCTGGGATTACAGGCATGTACCACCACTCCAGGCTAATTTTGTATTTTTATGCTTAAGCCTATCGAGGAAGGCATGTCAAATGCTAAGATATGCCAAAAACTGGGCCCCTGGCCACAAACAGCCAACTTGTGACTGGAAAGGAAAAGTTCTTAAAGAAAATTAAAAGTTCTACTCTAGTGAACACATAAGAAATAATAAGAATAAGAATGTGAAATTACTAATAGGGAGCAAGTTAGAGTGCTCTGGATAGAAGACCGAAGCAGCCGCAACATTCTCTCAAGCCAAAGCCTAGTCCAAAGCAAGACCCTAAATCTCTTCAATTCTATAAAGGTTGAAAGAGGTGAGGAAGCTGCAGCAGAAAAGCTTGAAGCTAGCGGAAGCTGGTTTATGAGGTTTAAGAAAAGAAGCTTTCTCCATAAGTAAAAGTACAAAGGGAAGCAGTATATATTTGATGTGGAATTTGCAGTAAGTTATCAAGAAGATTCAGCCAAGATCCTTGATCAAGGTAGCTACACTAAACAATAGGTTGCTCATATAGGTGAAACATCCTTATATTGGAAGAAGAGACCATCTAGGCCTTTCACAGTGAGAGAGGAAAAGTTAATGCCTGGCTTCAAACTTCAAAGAACAGGCTGACTCTTCTTGATAAGGGCTAGGGCAGCTGGTGACTTTAAGTTGAGCCAGTGCTCATTTATCATTCTGAAAATGCTGAAGTTCTTAAGAATTATGCTAAATTTATTCTTGCTGTACTCTAGAAATGGAAAACTAAACCTGGATGGCAACACGTTTGTTTATGGCATAGTTTACTATTATTTTAAGCCCACTAGTTGAGATCCACAGCTCAAAGATTCCTTTCAAAATACTATTGCTCATTGACAATGCACCTGGTCAACGAAGAGCTCTTGATGGAGATGTACAAGGATATTAATGTTGTTTTCATGCCTGCTAATTCAGCCTGTTAGTCAGGCTGGTATCGAACTCCAGATCTCAGGTGATCCACCTGCCTTGGCCTTCCAAAGTGCTGGGATTACAGGCATGAGTCCCCATGCCCAGCTCAATATGCCATGTTATTAAACTGTGTGTATGTTGAGGGGAGGGGAAGTTATTTCCGATCATAAAAAGAGAATAAAAACAACACCCTGCTATCCAGAAACCATGAGTGGTTCAAGTTCAGACATTCTAATAAATCAGCCCAAAAAGTGATACTGTGCAATTAAAAAGGAAAAAAGGAATAGATTTCATGCCATTATGAAGCAAAAGGGCTAAGCTGCAAAATAATAGACCCAGGAGGGAGGACTGGCTACATAATTCACGGGGCCCAGTGCAAAATAAAAATACAAGACTTGTTCAAAAATTGCTAAGAATTTCAATACTCAGCAACAGCAGAGCATTAAACAAGAACAGAGCCCTTCTGGCTGCTGGGCCATGAGTGACTACTTCATGAAGCTGGCCCTGTCTGCAGGCAAAGACTGAATCACAAAAATCAGGCTTTTCTTTCAGGCTTGCCTATAGGAAAAATCACACCATCAGCAACGTTCTCTGTGACTCCAGAGAGCTTCAATATGATGTGCTTTCTATATGAGGGTAAGCCAGAGATACTGAGTCTAAACATTGAGTCTAACTGAGCTTTTACTTCTGAAAATGATAGTTTGCTAATGTGATTTTCAGAATACATTTCCATTTTCTCTTTCCCGTCTTGTGTTCTTAGACTGCCCAGAAAGAAAGCATTGTGTGTGTGATGTTTCTTCATGTCCCAGTAAGATTTCAAAGGAGGCCAATCAGAAATGACATGTAGGCACACAAAAAAAAATCTAGCCTGCTTTAATTCCATCAATTAATATACAGTGAAACTGACTATTTAGAATATTTAATACAAAGAACAAAAGAATGCCATTGCACGAAAAATGTAAGAACTATTTTCAACTGTGTGCTATTCCATCTTGCTTTATCTAACCACTTTATCTGCATGGATTTCTTCCAGAAGATAAATCTTTCAATCAGAATTTTTTCTGTGAGTTGCAGCCCATGTCCTGTCAGGTTGAGTATCAAAAATTGCAGATGAAGTTTTCCTCTCTTGATTCTGCTAAACTGTAAAAGGGCTTGCAAAGCCAGAAATGTTAGATGTTTTGTTCATCTAGGCACTGAAAAACGGTGAAATTTTTTCCTGCTAAACAGAAAATACTCATCTCCTGTTATGTTCCCCTAAAGACAAAGCATAGATCTTTGTTTTATCTAAAAAACATCAAACGAAGATTTAGATGTATTTCAGGGAATAGTTTTCTATTTCTTACCATTTAAGGAACATTTTCCAAAATCAATTTCTACTCCTATTTAGAGTTCTTGGAAAGGAAGAAGAAAATTGCATCTGAGAAAAAAATGTGACTGGTAATAAACAGTAAGAAAGGGATATTTATACTTTATCTTTGGCAGTCCATCTTGTGAAATAATAATGAAGCCCGGGGAAGATGATAATGATCTCTTGCTTTTATGTGCTAGGGAACCACCATCTCAGATGGTAGAAACCACTAAGGAAGAGCAAATGCTGCAGGCAGAAGCAAAGCAACCTAATGAATAATTTAGAGATAGTATGTTACGGGAGGGACTTTATTAAAATATGTGCAAAGGAAGAGTTAGTGCTATGTAATGTAAAATCAATACTTGTCGTAGTTGAGTTTTTAGGGAGAGTATAAAGAGGCATCAGCAAACTCCTTATATTTTGGATTATTCTACGTCTTATTACCATCTTTTGCTGTACTTTGAAATATTTTTAACATTAGATATTTGGTTTGCTGCATTCCTATGCACTTTTCTTCCATGCCATTTGATAAGGTCAGAAAATAAAAGCCCTTCTCCTCATGTTTGAGGATCTTCCACCACCTTTTGAGAGTCATTTTTTGTTACTCTTCTTTTATCTGCTTCTCTTGCCTTGTGCTGCTGTTTTTGGGTCTCTCACCTGGAATATTTTAATAGTCTTGATTAGACTGGCTCCAGTCTTTTCCCCTTCTGATTTGTCACTCAGAAAACTTCCAGTTCCTTTTTCTGAAATGCATATCTCACCACGTCACTCTCCTGACTTACAGGGTAAAATCTTGGCTCCCATGTAGATTCAGAGGAAGCCAGCAGAGTCCAAGGGGCCAAGGGAGAGAAAAGAGGCCTTGACCAACTCAATATACATTGAATTCCCTGCCCCAGCCCTGGCCCACCAAAGGTCAACCCAGTGCTCATCAATCCTCAAAGTTCAATTTGATTATCTTGTCTTAGATTGAGAGGCTTATGGCTATAGGCTCTAAATTCTAGAGATTGCTCAGTGTTCCTGCATGATACCTAGCTCTTCACCATCCTGTTCTATTCCACTGGAACACACTTCTCAGGAAAAAAAGATTCTAAGATAAGCCAAGGACGCAGCTGGTGTTTTTAAAGTACCAGTTAAAACTGGGTGGTTCCCAGGCAAAGTCAATAAAGCAGACTGCTTGTATTAGCTCAAAATCTAGGTTCAAAGCTAGCGGCTTCAAGATAGAAGTTCCAAGGTTGACATGTGGACAACCATTCAAGAGCAGCAAGTTCAGGATTTCATTGGGATTTGGAGTCAAAGTCCACACTAATTGGTTGTGTGCTTGACTGAGATGTTCCTTCTGCATATACCACAGCACAGATTCCTTTTTGCATTTGGGGATTCAGAATGCAGACAAATCTCATTTTATCAACATTCACTACAAAGACTATCCATACCACATTAGCTCAGAGTTGGAATTTGGATTGTGTTCCCTAATGACATCAAATGAATCCAGTGAGTGACAAAGAGTCCAATGCAAAATGAGAGATCACATTACACTCAACTAAATTTCATAGTTTTTCTTTTCAAGTTACATATTTACTATAGTACTCACATTAAGACTGAACAGAAGGATATTGAATCTCTGAAAGACCTTACCAAATTGGATAAAAATCACTTTATTTGCAGTATTGTCAAATATTTCCTATTATTGTAAGATTTATTTACTAAATTCCCATAATAAAAATGTCTATGGTGTGTTCTAAATGAACTGAGCTACATCAGTCCTCAGTGCATCACTGTCACCTTGTAGCCTTAAAAGATTTCCATATTCCAGGGGGGATTTCATTTAAGAACTAGTCTTTTAACAATTATGTCTTTCTTAACATTTTAACAACTTTACAGACTTCTTGAGGTGCAATGTTATACTGAAGCCACTTTAAACATCACAAAAATGAATATAAAAACCCAGAACTATTCCCAGAACCAGATTACTCCTTCGCGGAAAGAACTTCAATCATGTGATCACACAAAACATCTTTTTCTCAGTATCGTGTTAGGATTTCTGTTAAACCAATGACTTCTTTTGTTTACTTTCTTTCAATGAAAGAAAATTTAAAATGAAAAGGAAAAAGAAAATAATAAACCTGTAGTCCTTGGTAGCAGTTGAATAGCTGACAAAAAGAAGACTTCATAACCACAGAGATACTCGTTTTGACATGAAAATACTCCACCAGAAAGTGAACTCTGATCCAATACATGAACAGATACTGTTTTCCCTGATGCTTTTTGGCGAGACTTCACAAGGAACTTGTTTTCATCATTTCAGTCACTTAAAAATGAACAAAAAGCTAATGCAATTGAGGCAGCAGAGCTCCTAGTCCTGACAAATGGATAAACTGTTCTTTTGCTAGATTTTTTAAAAACTTGAAAAATGCTTTTGACATCTTTCTATGTGTGCATGCACACACTACCACCAAGAAATCCAGCTCCAACTTGTTGCTCCGAGCTCCTTTAATCTCTTCCTCCCTCTTTCTGGCATTAGCATGTTTTCCATGACGGCATCGTGAGTTCTTACAAATAAAGGTGCTGACATCTGCATGAGTTTCTGGGCCTTCTTCCTGATGTCTCAATATTTTTGAAAAGCAAGATCGTTAAGCCCCCTGACCACAGAAATCACACGATGGATTTAGGATTTAAAAGTCTGACCAAGAATAATTTTAGGCCATAATGAAAGAATGTGTTTATGAAGAGCCTCCTTAGGCAGCATTTAGTGGACTCAAGGTACATAATACAGACAATGGAAAACAAGATGCATAATGACCCTATGGCTATGTTTTAAATAGCAAATTCTGTTGGGTTTAAGAGTCAGTGGATGCAGATAACTCAAGAATAAAATTCTAGCTAATACAAATGGAAAAATAAAATATAATTCATTAAAAAGTTACATAGGAAACTACAGGTGTGGGGGATATTCTGGATGTCCACCTTTACCAGGCTGAAGTATCACCAGTCTCTCCTATGTCCTGTTTGCATTAAGACTTTAAAACTTTTTGTCCCTAGATTCTTCCCTAGAGGAACCCAAGAGTGACCATACAGCTTGGACAGACGTAGTCATTCTGATTGTCTAGGCGATAGCCCAAATGCCTACAACCTCCTGGCAGAACCCTCAGACTTCCCCAGCAAGCTACTTCCTCTGCTCTGTCACCATATGGACAAACAATTGGTTCAGCAGCTAGGGGCCAGGATAGAGCTTGCTTGGATCTGCTCATTTGTTTGTTCCGGAATATGCGTATGTGGAATAAGTTTAATTGTTAAAAACTAGCTGCATGGGCTATATCTACAGAAGAAAAACAGACTCCAAAAGTTTCTAGAAAGTGTAATAAGGAGGAACTGATGATCGCTGAGATCTCTGAGCACACAAAAGCCACTGAGATTATTACCAATGAACAGAAAGGAGAGGTAAAGTCCACCCAACAGCAGCTGCCCAGCCTGCAAGGAACCCACTCTGAGATATGAAGACTCAAAATTCAGGCGTTCTTTTCGGGATATGGTAGTGCATCATTTTACAAGTTCACTCTGACCCTGGCTCTACAGAACCTTCCCTAAATGGTTTTCAGTAATGCCTTATAAATTGAAAGAGCAGGGTGGCTTTTGGAATAAAAAGAGCTTACAAAGAACTGTATTCACTTTATGGCAAAGGCATGTGTAAAGAACAGCATTATGACCAGAGTGGAAGTGAAAAGGATATGAACAGAGCAGTGGCACTGACCTCAATGTCACTAGAATCTGTAGATTTCTTGTGCTTCACCGGTGATGTAGAAACTATTCAACAAATCTATTGAGTGGCGCCCTGTGAGTATGGGCAAAAGAATGCTTGTGACAAATGTCTCTACTCTGGTTCTAAGGGCCATTGGTCAATGGCATATGGGTCCTTGGGGACAACATGACATTGGAGAAAGAATTAGCATAGAGAAATCACAAGTAAACACTTCCGTGGGTGAGAGAAATCCCACTGTCTCTAGTGTTTATGTGGCATAAATAGGTTTTTAAACTTCACTTCAGAGCCAAAATAGTGAGGTTAGACAAGAAAGAGTGATGAAAGAAAATATTTAGCACCCAAAGACCACAAATTGCATCTTAAAATGTGGTTTTCTTAGAAAAATTAATAGATGTAAAAACATAGATTTCTCTAACTATAAAAACAACTTGAATTTATTTTCAGTTATAACGTTTAAATAGCCAATATTATTTTCAAAGGCTCTTTTCAATGAGGGTTTCCATTAAACATTTTTTTGTACCCCATTTGGTAAATTCAACAGTTGAGGCACTGAACAATTGAACATCTGGGTCCATATGTGCTTTTAAATCATTGTCTTAAACTTCTCAAATCCAGTCCTAACCCACCATTTTTTTTCTCAAGACCATCTCCTCTTACTAAGTCCTGTATTGCAGAGGCTGTCATCATCATTAACTGAATGACCCAAGCCAAAAAACTGGAGGTCATTCTTTATTCTTATTTCTTCATTCATTTATGTATTCATTCCTTCTTTCACTCAACAGATCCTTTAGAGTAACACCTAGGTGTAAGGCATATAGGTGCTAGGATAAACTACTTAGATTGCATTCTTAGAACTATGGCACCTTCACATCAAGACAATTACAAAGACCTTTTGAATTGTCTTTGTTAACATGACTTCGATATCTCTCTACTTAATCCCATCTTTACGCCTACTCCCTTAGCTTAGGACAGGGTTTCTCATCATTGGCACTATTGATATACTAAACTGGATAATTCTTTTTTTGGGTGAAGATGTCCCTTATAGTGTAGAAGGCTCAGCAGCATTCCTGCACTGTACCCTGGATATCAGTATCACCTACCAAAAATGCTTGTGACAAGCAAAAATGTTTTCAAATGTGGCCAAGTGTCCCCTTCAAGGAGGAAGATAAACCCCAACCCATTGAGAATCACTTGTTTAGGCCGTCATTGTGTCACAGCTGAGTAACTGAAATAAACTCTTCACTAGTATCCTTTCTTCCTGTGATGTGTCATACACATCATGGGCATCTCCAATTCTTAAGCCATTTCTAAGCATGATCTCACCTCATGCTAACATCCTACTGTGAGCTGTATAATTAGCCTGCTCTACAAAAAGGCAGTAGAAGCCCAGGGGAGTGATTCACCCACTGTCAGAGTTTCAGTAGGAGGCAGGATTCAAAACCAAGATCTGACTAAATTTTTAAAAACTTCTTTTAATAAATAAGCAATAGTTATATTGAGTTTTTATGTTAATATTAAGAACCAAGTATGTTTTTCTCAGTTTGAATTCATCTGATGGCTCCCAATGGTCTGAATGGTAAACAAGGCTTTTCAGGGATTGGGTGGTCATCACTTCTCTGCCATATTTTTTACCTCCACCCCTACTTCTCACCATATATTCCTATTCCAATGTCATTTGTGCTTTTCTTCAAACATCTATGTTCTTTCTTGTTTCTGGGATTTTCCTCATGCTCTTCGTCTGCCTTGAAAATCTTCTCTTCATTCTTCTCTTGCTGAACTCCTCTCCATTCTTTAGGACTTAGATCAGGCACTCTATTTCCAAGAAGTCTTCTCTGACATCCTCATTCTGTGTTAGGGACACTTTATCTCTGCCTCTCTGTCACCACCTACACATATTGCTATTACATCCCCCATCGCACTGCATGTGATATTCTGTCTCTCTGGTTGATTCCACTTGGTGAGGCCTCCGCCATTCAACTATTTGTGTTACCTTGAACAAGTCATTGAACCATTCTATGCTTTAGTTTCTTCACCCATAAAATGGGGACAATAACAACAGCTGCTTCATTAGGTTATTGCAAGAATTAAATGAGTGCTAGTAAACGTTCAGAAGAATATTAGGCAAGTGTGAATGCTATATATGTATTTGTTATTTTTATTTGAATTCTAGATCTATTATACTCCTGGCACATGTTGGAAACTCAAAAATCATGGTTAAGTAAATGAATATATTCAATATAATTTTCAGAATAATTCCTCAGTGTAAGCTCAATGATACTGATACTCAATCAACTTTCTGTCTCCATACTGGTAGAACAGAGCTGATTAGCTCAGCCAAGCATCTGTTGGATTAGACCTGTAGTGGTGAAGCAGATAGCCATTCCTTTCTCCCTGCAGAGAGCCTAGGCAGAGCAGAGAATCTTCCAAAGCTGTATTTGATATGTCAGATCCAAAGTAGTTGATCTTTAGAACTATTGCTACTGAGAAAAATCAAAAGCAGTTCTAGGTAGCCTTTTACTCTACTCATGTGCATGGTTCCATTTTTTTCTTTCGGTCTTTCTACTTCTTTTATTCTTTCTCCTAATTTCCTGAGAGCCATTTTTTCCCACTTTTTAATTTTCATTTGTTTGCCCTCAACTTCTTTGTGAATAGATCTTTCTGTGGCTCCCTTAAACAATTCAGAGTTGCTAAATCAAAACAAATTTTTAAAATCTGATTATTATTATTTAGCAATTTACTGCCCCAAACTCAAAGAAAATTGTGAGAATGTTACCATAGACAAGAACATCAAACTACTCACCAAATTACTCAGAGAAGAGATGGACTTGGGGGCACTAGCTGGGTTGGCCTCATCAGAAAAATGTTTTTTATTCATCTGCTTGTAAAAAATTTTCTACATTTTCCATTGAAGGCCTATTGTACATATATTTTTACAGCTCGTAATATTTTTCCATCATTTATTGAACTCTCCATTGGAAATGGCATTAGACAAATTTTCAGGAATTAAGCCATTTAAATGCAAATCAAAGCCCCTAAATCTTACATAGATTTATGCTCTTCCATAATATTTTATTGAATTGCTTCATCTGTCAAATAAAAGATTACATTGTCTTTTGTTAAAAGAACTTCTTATGAAAACAGAATTGTACACCAGGGAAATAGATTATAATTTTCTTGGGAATAATAATTCTGAGTTTTCAGACTTTGGTATAATTGAAATCTTATTCTTAACCTGATATTAACATAGTTGAAGGCATTAAAATATATTTAATTATTTATTAAGCATTCTTTAAAGAATTTCCATATAAAAATGATTTTCTAAGCAAATGCTTGCAAGCTTGAAGTTACGTAAAAATGTACTTGATCCCCCATAATTAGGCATGATTGTACTTTGAGTTAGAAAAATGCAGTGCATATTGGCCACAATGATTGCACAAATAATTATTCTTCTTTTGTCACATAAAAGAATGTTGGATCAAATTCCTTATTGGTATTATGTTAGATCTTTTCTGAATTAAAAGATGTTCAAGTTTAGGTAGCAATTTAGGAATCATAAAATTTAGATTTTTTTTCTGCTGCTATAAACTCATGAAATTGGGTTAAAAAGAACTTATATACAAAGAAAATGTGTGTACGTATACATAGATATAGATATGCTATGGCTTGTGTGTATATGTCCTTCCAAAATTCATATGTTGGAACTTAAACCCAAATGTGATAATATTAAGAGGTGGGGGTCTTTAAGTTAGATCATGAGGGTGAAGCCATTTTGCTCTGCGAGGTTGCTGCAGCACAGATTCATCTTGGAAGCAGAAAACAGGCTTCGCCAGACACTGAATCTGTTGGCACCTTGATCTTAGACTATCTGCACTCCAGAACTATGAGAAATAAATTTCTGATCTTTATAAACTATCCATTCTCAGCTCAAGTATTTTGTTATAGCAGCACAGACTAAGACAGCACACACACACACACACACACACACACACACACACACACACAAGCATTTTCTTGAATTAGAAAACAACTTTTGCTTTGGTGTTTATTCACAAAGCAGTCTTATATTGAATGGTGGCTTCTATTACTGTTGTGTCCCTTTGAAACACTAACTATATCTATATACATAAAATGTATAATTTGCTAACTATATCTATATACATAAAATGTGGCTGCTCTTTGTGATTGAGGATTATGCCATCATAGAAATTATTATTTTTTATTGATAATTTTAACCAGTAAAGAAATTAGAAGTAAAAGTGGGAATTGGACCTCAGTAATCAGAATATAAATGTTTTATTCTTTACCTAGCTTTATAAGCCCTACATACACATACATGATGATCTGTTCATTCTTTGAACAAATATTTACTCAGCACTACCATGTTCTAGGTGGTAAAGTAGGCCTTCAGAATAAAAATAAGGCAGACTCTTTCTTTGCCCTTGCATAACTTGCAGAACCTCAGGAAAGACAGACAATGGATTGTGATATAGGCTGTATGTTCTTGCGAGATATTAGAGAAAGTTTCTTGGAGGAAAGGCCATTTGAGCGAAAATCTGAAAAACAAATTGGAATTGACTGGTAAAGTTTCAGGAGAGAGGGAGAAGGTGCCAGGCAGGGGAATAGGATGTATGAAGATCTAGAAACAAGAGGGGTCATGAAGCCTTGAGAGAACTGCAAGATTTGGTATGACAAAAGTACACGGTGGTGTATGGGCACTGGAGGTGAGGCAGGGGACACAGGTAGAACATAGGTCATGCACATCATATTATATTTTCATGTCAATAATACTGGGAAAGTTTAGAAATGTTTGGGACTAGGGAAGGATACGAACTGTGACATTGGAATTTGTGGAAAATCATTTAGGGTACAGTGTGAAAAACAAATTTGTTAGATTAAGAATGAAGGGAAGAATCTAAATGATGAGTTATTTGTAGTAGTCCAGGTGAGTGTCAGTGATGGAATGAATTAGGGTTGTGGTAATAATGCTGGACAGAGGACAGAACTGAAACATAATTCTTCTACTCACTGTTTACTGACCTGGTGATTGAAGAAGCAGTGAGAGAGAAGTCACAGATGGCCCCAGTTTCTGGCTTGGGTAACAGAGCTACCTTTCACTGACATAAAAACATTGGAGGAGACACAATATTGGGAAGTTGATGAGTTTGAATTTTGAAATGTTGAGTTCAAGGTTCTTAGACGCCTGTGAGCAAAGCTATTAAGAAGTTGGCTATGTGGCCCCAGTTGTCTGCAAACAGGTCGGACTTAGAAATATAGATTTGGGAGGTATTTCAAAAAGCTGCTAAACAAAAATCCACATTTTCTCCTTGATCATAGGCTTACAAGTAGACTACATTTCTCTGCACATTTTCCAGTTGGCTGATGGATGCCATATGACTAAAATCTGGTCAGTGGAATTTGAGGCGAAGAAGAAAAACACCCGACTTATGGGCCATATCTATAAAAACCTTTCATATGCATGGTTCCATGGCCTTTTTTCCATGCCCTTTTTCTGTTTTAACCTAATGTTGAGGATAGCAGGAACTTTGTTTGCCAGAGTTACTGAATGATGAAAGAAGAGCCATTCCACTGACCTTTCACCTCCCCAATATTGCTACAGAAGTAACATCTAAACTATATTATGAATGTGCAATTATATGTCTAGGGGGTGAATTTGTTACTGCATGAGGTTATTATAACTAGCTTTCTGAACAAAGATGGAAAAAGAATAGAATCTGAAGCCTCAGAAGAGATTGTCTACATAAATTGTTGTTCTAGTATCCATTGTTACTTTAACCAATTACCACAAACTCAGTGACTTAAAATAACAAATGTGTTCTATTACAGTTCTGGAGGTTAGAAGTTTGAAGTGGGTCTCAACAGTGTCAAGTGTCAGCAAAGCCGCATTCCTTCCACAAGCTTGAGGGGAAGATCTCTGTCTTTGCCTTTTGCAGCTTCTAGACGCTGCCTTCATCACTGTGACCTCTGCGTCCATCATCACATTTCCTTCGCTGACTATCTGGCCTTTCTCTTTCTCTTAAAAGGATACTTGTGATTACATTGGGCTGTCCTGGATAATCCAGGATAATCTTCCGATCTCAAGGTCCTTAACGGAATCACATCTGCACAGTCCCCTTTTTTCCATGTAAAGTAGCATATTTACAGGTTCTGGCAGTTAGAACGAGCACATGTTTAGGAAAAAAGCTCTTTTTCCTGCCTCCTACACAAGTGTGGAATAACAGAGGAAAAGCATCTAAAACACATTTGGAGTCTCACCAGTTTAAAAGGTATTGGCAGAGGAAGAGGAAACAGCAAGGTAACCATGAACGAACATGGAAAGACCTGGGGGAAAACCAGGCAGTGTGTGACATAAAAAATATGGAAGAAAAATATTTTAAGAAGGGAGCAATCAGTTGTGTTTCTATTAGTGAGAGATTGGGTAAGACAAAGCCTTACAAATGCTCACAGAAATTGTCTGTAGTTTTTTAAAGATCTGCTGGAGTATAGCAATTAGAATGAAAGGCTAAGTTGAGTCATGGCTGGTAGCAGGGACAGTGGAGATCGTAAGATAATTCTTTTCGGAAGATGTGTTATAAACAGGTACAGAAAACTAGAGAGAAAAATAGTTGGGGGGAGGAGTTGCCCACCCCCCACTGGAAATATATATGCATATTTAAATGTGCCAGTGAAGAAAGAGACATTAAAAATAATAAGATGGAATGATCAGATATCAACCTATAAGAAGGAAAAGAAAGAAAACATTTTTCATTTTGACAGGGAAGAGAAGGAACCTATTGAGTTGTATAAAAGTAAATTGAGAAAATTACTGTTTAATTATTTGTTTTCTCTATTAAATAGAAGATCGGGCACTAATAGCTGAGAGGGTCTGAGGGGTGGGGTGATGGACTTTTGAGAGGTGTAGGTATTGTTGAAATACTACATGGAATAGTTGTGTGTTGACCAGGAAAAATACAGTAGTGCATTAGAGAGCCACAAGGGCCCCGTCAGAATGAAAGACGTAAATATGTAGTGGACCAATCCTGACCACTGTATGACTTTTCTCTTGAAATGTCTTAGAGCTGCATGCAAAAGCAGAAAATGTAGCTGTTGAATGTATTAAGGTTTGTAGGGTTCTCTCCAATGAGGAGTGGTGGAATGACCACAGAATAAGAGGTTTTAGCAAACTGGTAAACAAAAAGATGATGTAATGGTATGAATAAAAAGCTAAGTAAAGACAGGAAGGGCCTAATGTGGAGAGGGACAAGGGACTCTATAAAATGAAGCACTAAAGAAGTCAAAGAACTGGTGTTGGGAACAATAAAGTGAGAGAGATGGTGAGGAATGCATGGTTAAGAATGACTCTGACTACTTTATTTCAGAGGTGGCGCAATCGAGATGTGATAAGGTCCAGGGTGTGACCATGGAGTGGGTGCCTGGGTGGGGAATGTTCTGGAAGCTGAAGTAGGCAAGGAACCTTGAGATGAAGTTGTCAGTTGGAGTCACCCAGAATTATGTCAGGCCAGAAGGTGGAGAGAATACCTGCTGACCAGGTGCCTAGGTATTCTGAGAGCTTACTACCATACCATCAGCAAATAGGTGAGAAGTAAAAAGTCAAAAGCTTCCCACAAAGGCAAAACATATTAAGGCAATTACCTGAATGATTTGCTTAAAATCCTTTTTATGGTTTCCTAGGAAAAAGAGACTTAGTAAGTATCTGCATAGATGAATTTACCTGAGAATTTACAATATCTCAAACCATTTTTCCTATTTGAATAACTTAGCCACCAGCAATTTGCCTCAGGCCCCATCTGGCCATTAATTAGCCTGAGATGGATTAACACAGGACTTACTGCCAATGAATGTGCAGAAAGAAATCCTATCAACGTTCTTCTCTGTTGGGTTGGCTGAATCACAAAGAAAGGGCTTGCAGTGGAGAGTTTGGAATGGAGAAGGTGCAATGACACTAAAAGTATCTCTGCCTCAATTCTGCATTGTACCCTCTGAGTATGATGGTATTGCTTGTTCACATCAGCTCCTTGGCCCCATGACTCAGTCCTGTGATAAAAGAGTATTTTTTTTAAACAGTTATAATACTTTGTGCTGTTTAATGTACTCTGCAATACAAGATAAACTAGCACCTTCCTTGCCCTCCAGGGGCTAACAATTGTGTACTTACATTTAACTGTTTAATTAGATTAAACCATTTAAACTTCTTCTTTATATGAGTTAAGTATAAGTAAATTAATAAGTGCTTTTAAGTGGTGATAAACAGGGAAATTCTTAAGAAAAGGCTGATCAGAAATATTACCATCTGTCTTATTCCAATACAGGGAATTATAGCATCTACTTTCTGATCACATGCTATGTACCCAGAGCTGAGGAAAACACAAAAAGAAGGCACACACATTGTGTCTTTACTGACGACATTTATAGTCTTGTTTGGAACATATATATGTGTGTGTGTGTATATATATATATGTATATATATATATATATATATATATATATATATAAAACATATGGAACATTCATAAAATATAAGATTTATCAACTATTGAAACCTTCTGAAATAAATAAATGATATTTTTATTATAGGAAGGATACCTCTGTTTGCTTAAAGATGGGTGAGATGGCTCTTGTTTTTTTGTAGTTCACAGTGTACGGGAGAAAGCAGACATGTGTACAGGTAAACTACATTATGTCATATGCAGAGACCTGTGGGCCAGAGAGGAAGAGTCATTTACAGGGGAAGTTAAGAGCATTCTCAAAGAGTAGGTGACCTTGGAACCCAGTCTCGAAGGCATTGCAGATATTTGCTAAGGTAGGAGAGGGAAAGTGAAAGATGGACCTTCCAGGTGTAAGCCTTCTCTGAAGTTGCTTCCTCAGACTAACATCACTCTAAATGACCCTTTTGCTCAGTAACCCGTAGTGAATTAAATATTTTTAGAACTAGAAGGATGAAACTCCAGAGATTCTACGATTCAGAAATTCAGTGGTGGACACTGAAATCCAAAATAAAAGAAGTGTTTATTACAGCTCCTCCAGCTCAAAGGGGACAAACTGAAACTAAGCAAATCAATGTCTGTGGAATAAATAATTGCACAGGCTCACCAGTGCTGGGACCAAATCTGTAGAGGAAGGAAATAAAAATAAGCATTATTAAAGAATGCTAACAACAGTAAGAATAAATATTTCTATAACCACTGGAACAGTATCTCCAGTGGTTATAGAAATATTTATTCCTGCTGTTGTTAGCATTCTGCTTAATGACATTCAATGCCATAGTAATTAAATGAGACATAACTTGGTTAAAGTAAGCTTTATTGTTCTATCTCCTTGTGCAAATATTCTGTGCTTGCTTATGGTATTTTTGAAATTGCAACTGAGTCATTTACCTTGGGTGGGGACCCCAAGCACACAGTGAGCAATTGTTTATTGGAAGGGACAGGCAAGGCAGAGTCATGCTTCACAGTGAAACCTCTGCTGTCTCAGAGGCTGACAATCAGGAGTTCACTATTTTAGTTTGTAGGACAGATTGAAAACCAGATGTACCAGAACATAACAAAAATATCCCTGATGATCCATTTTTTTTTTGTTTTTTTTTTTTTGCAAAATGGGAAAATCCAAACCTAGTCTACTATAAGTCATCAATAGCCAAAATTGATGAGACTTCACTGATACTGCAGATAAATGTGACTATTTTGAAAGGAAGCAGGGCAACTTCTCCCTTTTGGTCTGGTATGCAAGGAGCTTAGAGGTTGCTACCCCGTTCTAATAAGTCAAACCTAAACAAACTGAAAATTCGACAGTTTTTCTTTGATCTATCAGAGGAGTAACGTCACAGGACAAACTTCTTTCTGTTCCTCAAATTGAAGAAACAGATAGACAAATACAGAGAATGACAACTAACCACAGGAGAAACCCATGAGTAGAAGCCTTCATGGGAACCAGTACCAAGGTAGGAAAATCTAAACTATAATTCATGAATTGCTGGAGGCTATGTGTGGACAACTTTGAGAGTTAAAAACTCTTAAGGGAACCCAGTCATGGAGAGTCCCCATACTTTGGAGTTTTACCTGTAGGAGCTCTACAAGGTTCTCATAGTACCAGTTCTAATAATTTTGGGGAGAAAAAGTCCCCAAAGCTTCCAGAAGGAAGAGGGGAGAAGTAACTGTTTTGAAATTTAGCAAGTTCTGCCATCAGGAGAAGCCATTTTACCAGAAGCTAACCCTTTGGGGTTTTATCAGAGCCTAACTTAGCCAGGAGAAGAGGAATATTCAACTCCAGCTGGTTCTACCATCCTACCTCACCTAAAGGGAGAAAATAAAGAAGCACTAGTGAAATTCACAGTCTGGGGCAGAGGCTCACCAAAAAACTGAGACCTAGTCATAATAATATACAATTTCTTCCCCTCCCCAACAAACCTTATCGCTACATTACTAAAGTCTTAATAATAGCAGTTTCTTTTACCCAGTACATCGCAACCATTTTGCAACCAAAAATTACATTTACTAAATGGCAAAAACATAATTTGAAGAGACTGAACAAATATCAGAACCAGAATCAGATACAGCTGGAATATTGGAATTGTTTGACCACAATTGCTAAAGAACTATGATTAACATTTAAAGGGATTTATGGAAAAAGTAAACAGCATCTAAGAACAGACAATATAAGAGAAGTAGAAATTCTAAAAGAAAATTTTAATAAATTTTGGAGATCAAAAACATTGTAACAGAAATAAAGAGCAACATACCTCATGAAAATGGATGCAAAAATTCATCAAATATTAGCAAATTGAATCCAGCAATGTATAAAAAGAAGTATACACTAAGTGAGATTTA
This sequence comes from Cacajao melanocephalus, assembly GCA_963573385.1. NCBI lineage: Eukaryota > Metazoa > Chordata > Mammalia > Primates > Pitheciidae > Cacajao > Cacajao melanocephalus. The sequence goes on from CAUYLG010040859.1 coordinate 81,328, forward strand.
TCCCAAGTATGCAAGTTTGTTTCAAAATTTGAAAATCAAGTAATGTAATCTATCACATTTACAGGATAAAGAAAAAAAATCACATGACCATATAACATAGCAGAAAAAGCATCTGACAAAAAGCTAATACCACCTCATAATAAGAACTCCCAGCAAAGCAGAAATACAGAGGACCTTCCTCAACTTGATGAGTAAAATCTACAAAAAGTGTTACAGTTAACATCCTACTAATAATGAGAAACTAGAAGCTTTCCTGTTATGATCAGAAACAAGGTAAGGCAATCCCTTCTCACCATTGCCTATTAACATTCTACTGCAAAATCTAGCTAATGCAGTAAGATGAGAAAATGAAATAAAAGGTATACCAATTGGGAAGGAAAAAAATAAAACTGTCTTAGTTTGCAGAGGACCTGCTCATCTATACAGAAAATCTGAAAGAACCGACAAATAAACCCTTGGAACTTACAACTGATTTTAATAAGGTCACAGGATACAAAGTTAATATACACAAGTTAATTACTTTCCTATATGCTGTCAATGAACAAGTGAAATTTGTAATAAAAAATATATTACCATTTATATTACCTCCCTCAAAAATGAAATATTTAGGTTTAAGTCTAATGAAATATGTATAACATTTATATGAGCAAAACTATAAAACTCTGATAAAAGATAAAAAATAACTAAATAATTAGAGAAATAGTATATGTTTGTGGATAAGAAGATATAATATTGTCAAGATGTCAGTTCTCCCCAACTTGATCTATAGATTCTATGCAATCACAATCAAAATCCAAGTAAATTATGTTGATATTGACATACAGATTCTAAAATTTACATGAGGCAAAAGATTCAGAATAGCCAACTCAATATTGACGGAGAAGAATAAAGTTGGATAACTGATATCACCTGACTTCAAGACTTACTATAAACCTACAGTAATCAAGACACTGTAGTATTTGTGAAAGAATAGGAAACAGATCAATGGAACTGAATGGAAAACCCAGAAATATATTCACATAAATAAAGTCAACTAGTCTTTCACAAAGGAGCAAAGAGAATACAATGGAACAAAGAGGGTCTTTTCAACAATTGGTGTTGGAACGACTGGACATCCACAAGCCAAAAGTACAAATCTAGACACAGACCTTATACCCTTTACAAAAGTTCACTCAAAATGAGTTGTAGACCTACATATAAAATGCAAAATTATAAAACATCTAGAAGAAAACATAGGTGAAAACCTAGATAACCTCGGGTATAATAAAAATTTTTCAGATGTAACACCAAAGGTACAATCTATAAAATAATTAAAAAATGGGACTTCAATAAAATAAAAAATGTCTGCTATGCAAAAGACAATGCCAAGAGAATAAGAAAACAAGTTTATAGACTGTGAAGAAATATTTGCAAATGTCACCCTGATAAAGGACTGCTGCTGAAAATATGCAAAGGACTCTTAGAATTCAACAATAAGAAAATGAACAACCCGATTTAAAAGCAGGCAAAAGACCTGAACATACATTTAACCAAAGAAGATACACAAAAGGCAAGTAAGCATATGAAAAGATGTTCCACATCATATGTCTTTAGGGAACTGCAAATGAAAACAAAAATGATATACCACTATACACTTATTAGAATGACAAAAATCCAAAACACTGACATGAACAAATGCTGGTGAGAATGTAGAAGAACAAGCACTGTAATTATTTGCTCATGGGAATGCAAAATGGTACAGCCTCTTTGGAAATCAGTTTGGCAGTTTATATCAAAAGGTAACATACTCTTAACATAAAATCCAGCAATTACACTTCATGGTATTTATCCAAATGGTTGAAAACTTATGTCCACACAAAAAAACATACACAGAGATGCTAAAACCTGGACTCAACCAAGATGTTCTTCAATAAGTAAACGAATAAACTGTGGCACATCCAAATAATGGAATATTATTCAAGTCTAAAAAGAAATAAGTTCTCAAGCTATGAAAAGATATGGAGAAAACTTAAATGCATACTATTAAGGGAAGGAAAATAATCGAAAAAGGCTACACTGTATGATTCCAACCATATGCTATTCTGAAGACAAACTATGAAAACAACAAAAATATCAGTGGTTGCCATGGGTTAGTGGGGAAGGAGAGAGAAACAGGAACTACACAGAGGATTTTTAGGGCAGTGAAATTACTCTGTATCATACTAAAATGGCAGATACATGCCATTATACATTTGTCCAAATCAATAGAATGTGCAGTATCAAAAATCAACCCTAATGTAAACTATGGAATTTGGGTGATAATGATATGTCAATGTAGGTTCATCAAACATAACAAATGCACCATTGTGGTGGTGATGTCAATAGTGGGGAGGCTGTGCCTTTGTGGGGTCTGGGGACATAGGAACACTGTGCTTTCTGCTCAATTTTGCTGCAAACCAAAAGCTGCTCTAAAAAATAACGTTATGTTTTAAAAATGGAGGAAGGGTGTGGCACAATACTTAACACTTGGGATCATAGAGAACAGTAACTTATAATTTTACCAGGAATGTGTATCAAAAAAATGATGAGACTGAGGCTTCTTTTTTCAAGATGGCTGACTAGGAGCATAAGATGTCACTTCTCCTCAAAAAGAAAATCACAGATACTGGTGAATGGACATGGCTTGAACGGAAAACTAAGGGAAGAGAGCCAGGGCCTGTTGGAGAGCTGATGGAAAGAAGCTGGGGTGCAGAAAAGGAAAGTAGCAAGAATCTGGCAGAGATTTACCCCTGAGGAACTCAAAGCCCCAGAGAAAGGGTAGGTCAGAGTGCATCTCTGCTTCCTTCACCCGTACAACAACTTGCTGACTCCTAAACTGTTAAGGAGACCCTCTGCCCTCATAACCCTGGATAATACTGTTGGCAGCAACTTAAGAACTCTCCAGGGACAGAGATCCAGGTGGTCACCTCACACAGGCATGCCCGCACTCACCTCAGGCTGGAAAGGAGAAGGCAGGCACCATACTGGTAGGCCACTGCCCTGCCCAAGCATTCTCTGCCCTTGAGTCACTGCACCACCAGATGCCTCACAAACCTACCCAATAGTATCAAAAGGTAACATACTCTGGCAAAGTACAGGGACCAGCAGATTGCCAGGAGGTGCAGGACACCTGGAGATCTTACCCTCAATGTGGGCTACCCCTAAGCCAGAGGGATCTGCTGCCCACCAAAGCCCCCCTTGGGACAAAAAAAATATGGGTGCAATGCCAATCACTGGAAAGGGCAGCACCAGATGCCAGGAATAGAAGTGAGAAATTGTCATCTCCTCACTGCCTCCCCTCACTGTTGCAGACACAGCAGAGGTTCTCCCTGCTGGGAGCAGGTGCATGTGTACTTGGAGAATGTACTTTTTGTGCTTTTGGCAGTGGCTTCACACCTGTTAAAAGTGAGCCTGCACTGCTTGGGCTTGCAGGAAGAGCACGGGTCAACTCTTCTTCCTTAAACAGAGCAGCAGCATCCTAGCAACAAAGGGCAGACAAGCTACAGAGTTGTCCACTCTGGACTGGATGAAGAGGCTCTGCCTGGGGCCCATTTTTGGTGGTGGCCACCAGAAGGGCGTATATGCGGCTTGCAGCCACACTGTGGCCCAGAACTAAAGGTCAAAGTCTAAATGAGCTGAAGATCATGAGCCCTGCAAGAAAGGTATGATAAAGAAACAGACTGTGTTCCTGTGGTCTCAGGACAGGAACTGGTGCACCCCTCCCTGCATCCTCCCCAGAGACCTCAGTGCACCCCAACATAGTCTCCTCTGACCACCCATCAGGGCGGGCACTTCCACTTATTATCAGCCTATCTGAGTTGGCTCTTAAGCACCACCTACTGGACTGGAGGCTAAACTGCACCACCCAATAAAAAAATCTGCCAGAAGGGCTTAGTTCTAATGGATAAACTTCCTGAGACCTCCACATCCTCAGCCATGCAGGAGACAGCATGTTGGCTCCTATGTCCAATATATCACTACAACAGGCAGCATCTGAGAAAGCCCCGCATAGAAGTTACCTGCAATCAAGAAACCCATACAGAGCCTTGACCCTATGAAAGCACCCAGTAATTAAGCCAAACAATCATATACAACATATAACACAGTCATATCCTCAAGGGAGAAAAGAATAAAAATTTTAAAAGTCCCATCCAAAGAATAGCAAATTCAAAAATAAGAAATAACAGCTCCCTGAGATGAAAGGGAATTAGTGCATGAACTCCAGCAATATAAAAAGACAAGTTGTCTTGACTGCTTCAAAGGATTGCACTAGTTATCTAGCAATGTATCCTATCCAAAATGAAAAGTCTGAAATGACAGATAGAGAATTCAAAATGTAGATTACAAAGAAACTCAATGAAATCCAAGAGAAAGTTGAAAATAGAAACAAATAAAAAAACAGAAAAAATGATTCAGAATATGTAAGACAAGATAGCTATATTTAAAAAAATTCAAATAGAACTTTGAAACTGAAACATATGCACTGAAGAATTTCAGTATATAGTTGGAAACTGAAACAACAGACTAGATAAAGCAGAAGAAAAAATTTCAGAGCTTGAAGACCAGACTTTCAAATTAACCCAGTCAGACAAAAATAAACAAAAAGTAATTTTAAGAAATAAACAAAGCTTTTGAAAAATAAAAAGATCATGTAAAATAAAAATCATGTAAAATAAAAAGATCATGAAAAATAAAAAGATCATGGGATCATGTAAAATGATCAAACCTATGACTTATTGGCATTCTTGAAAGAGAAGAAAAAATAAGCAACTTGGAAAACATATTTGAAGGAATAATTCAGGAAAATTTCCCTATTCTTGATAGAGAGTTCTACATCCAGATACAAGAAATTCCGAGAACACCTGCAAGACACTATACAAAATGACCATCCCCAAGGCAAATAGTAATCGAATTATCCAAATTCAATGCTGAAGAAAAAATCTTAAAGATAACTAGAGAAAAGGGCCAGATTACCTACAAAGGATATCTCATCCCCCTAACAGCAAACTTTTAAGCAGAAACATTAAAAGCCAGAAGAGATGGAAGGCCTATTTTTAGCCTTCTTAAAAAGAAAGTTAATAATTTTATATTCTGCCAAACTAAGCTTCATAAATGGAGGAATAAGTCTTTCACAGGCAAGCAAATGCCAAGGGAATTCATCACCACCAGACTAGTTCTACAAGAAATGCTCAAAGGAGCTCTAAATAAAACCAAAAGGACAATACTCACCTACCATAAAAGCACACATAAATACAAAGTTTACAGATCCTATGAAGCAATTACACAATTGAGAATACAAAGCAACTAGCTAACAACACTATGACTTCACATATCAATATCAACCTTGAATGTAATGAACTAAATGCTTCACTTAAAAGACATAGATTGGCAAAATGGATTTTTTAAAATGACCCAACTATCTACTGCTTTAAGAGACCCATTTCATATATAATAACACCTACAAGCTCAAAATAAAGGGATGGAGGAAGATCTAGCACGCATATTGAAAAAAAAAAGAGCAACAATGCTATTCTTTTAACAGATAAAACAGACTTCAAACCAAAACCAGTGGGAAAAAATACAAAAGAGGGTATTATGTAATTATAAAGGATTCAATTCAACTAGAAGGTTTAACTGTCCTAAATATAGAAAATACATCTGGGCAAATAATTCAGGAATATCGTGAATATGCACCCAACATCAGAGCCCCCAGATTTCTAAAACAAATACTACTAGACTTTTAAAAAAGAGATAATCATATACTAATAGTTGAAGACTTCAGCACCCTACTGACAGCACTAGACAGATCATCGAGGCAGAAAACTAATAAACTCAGGACATAAATTGTACTCTTGACCAAATGGATCTAACAGACATCTACAGAAGATTCCACCTACTAATGCAGACTATACATATTTCTCAACTGTGCATGGAATATTCTCTAAAATGGACCATATGCTGGTTAGAAAACAAGTCTCAATAATGTGAAAACATTGAAATCATATCAAGCATCTTCTCAGACCACAATAGAATAAAATTAGAAATCAACACCAAGAGGAACTCTCGAAAGCACACAAGTACATTGAAATTAAACAGTTTGCTCCTGAATAACTTTTGAGTAAACAAAAATTTTGGCAGAAATCGAAATTTTTTTTAAACCAATGGAAATAGAGACACAACATGCCAAAACATCTGGAATACAGCAAAAATTGCTAAAAGGAGGTTATAGCACTAGATGCCTACATCTAAAAGATAGAAAGATATTAACAATTTAATATTGCATCTAAAGGAATCAGAAAACCAATATTCAAACAAGCAGAATCAGAAATGATAAAGGTGTCATAAAACTCATTCCACAGAAATACAAAAGATCCTTAGGAATTACTATGAACATCTCTATGAGCACAAACTAGAAAACACAGAGGAAATGGATGAATTCCTGGAAACATACAACCACTAAAGATTGAACCAGGAAGAAATTAAAATCCAGAATAGACCTATAGTGAGTTATGAAATTGAGTCAGTAATAAAAAAAATCTACCAACCAAAAAAACAAAAGCCCAAGATCAGAAGGATTCATAGCCAAATTCTACCAGACATACAAAGAATAGCTACTACCAATCTTTCTGAAACAATTTCAAAAAATTGAGAAGAGATTCCTCCATAATTCATTCCATGAAAACCTTATCATCCTGATACCAAAATCTGTCAAGGACACAAACAGAAAACTACAGCAAAATATTCCTGATAAACATAGATGCAAAAATCCTTAACAAAATACTAGAAACCAAAATCCAGCAACACATTAAAAAGATAATTCATCACAATCAAGTGAGTTTTATTCCAGGGTTAGGCTTTGTGTCCCCTCCCAAATTTCATCTTGAATTATAATCTCCATAATTCTTTTGTGGCTAGGGAGAAACCAGGTGGAGGTAATTAAATTATGGGAGTGATTTTCCCCATGCTGTTCTCATGATAACGAATGAGTTCTCATAAGATTTGATGGTCTTAGAGGGGGCTCTTCCCCGTTTGCTTGCCTCTCTCTCACCTGCCATCATGTAAGATAAGCCTCTTCTCCTTCTGTCGTAATTGTAAGTTTCCTGAGGCCTCCTCAGTCCTGCAGAACTGTCAGTCAATTAAACTTCCTTTCTTTATAAATTACCCAGTCTTGGGTATGTCTTTATAGCAGTGTGAAAACTAACTAATACAAAGCTCAACACAAATAACCCCATTAAAAGATAGGCAAGGCAACAATCATATGAGAAAAGCTCAACATCACTGATCATTACAGAAATGCAAGTCAAAACCACAATGAGATGCTACATCAAACCAGTCAGAATGGCTATTATTAAAAAGTCAAAAAAATAACAGAAGCTGGTGAGGTTGTGGAGAAAAAGGAATGCTTTTACGCTGTTGGTAGGAGTATAAATTAGTCCAATCCTTGTGAAACACAGTGTAGCAATTCCTCAAACCTACAGATGAAAATATCATTAGATCCAGCAATGCCATTACTGGGTATATACCCAAGAAATATATGTTGTTTTATTATAAAGACACATGCACTTGTATGTTCACTGTACCACTATGAACTGAAATGCCCATCAATGATAGACTGAATAAAGAAAATGTGGTAAATATACACCATAGAATACTATGTAGCAATAAAAAAGAACAAGATCATGTCCTCTGCGGGAACATGGAGGGAGCTGGAGGCCATCATCCTTAACAAACTAATGCAGGAACAGTAAACAAAATACTGGATATTCTCACTTATAAGTGGAAGCTAAATAATGAGAACACATGGACACATAGAGAAGAACAACACACACTGGGGCCTCCTGGAGGGCAGAGTAGGGAGGAGGGAGAGGGTCAAGAAAAATAACGGATACTAGGCTTAATACCTGAATGATGAAATAATCTGTACAACAAACCCCTATGACACACGTTTACCCATGTAACAAACTTGCATATCCAGCACATGTACCCCTGAACTTGAAAGTTTAAAAAAAGTAGGCAAAGGACATAAACAGATGCTTCTCAAAAGAAGACATACAAGCAGCCAAGAAACATATTTAAAAATGCTCAACATCACTAATCATCAGAGAAATGCAAATTAAAACCACAAGTAAGTATCATCTCTTGCCAGTTAGAATGGATGTTATTAAAAAGTCAAAACATAACAGATGTTGGCTAGGATGTGGAGGAAGGGAAACGCTTATATACTGTTAGTGAGAATGGAAATTAGTCCAACCCCTATGGAAAACAGTATGGAGAGTTCTCAAAGAACTAAAAATTGAACTTCCATTTAACCTACCAATCCCACTACTGGGTACCTACTCAAAGGAAAGGAAATTATTATATAGAAAAAACACCTGTACTCATATGTTTATCACAGAACTATTCATAATAAAAGTCATGGAATCAACCTAAGCACACATCAGCAGATAACTGGATGAAGAAAATGTGATATACATACACCATGAAATACTACACAGCTATAAAAAGGAATAACATTTTATATTTTGCAGCAACATGGAGGGAACTGGAAACCCATTAGTGAAATAACTCAGAAACTGATCATCAAATACCATATGTTCTCACTTATAAGCAGGAGTTAAACAATGGAACACAATAGACTTAAAGATGGAAATAATAGACACTGATGCTTCCAAAAGAGGAGTGTAGGGGAGTGGGTGAGGGTTGAAAAACAACCTATTGGCTACTATACATACTATTTAGGTGATGAGGTCACTAGAAGCGCAAACTCTAGCATTATGCAATATATCCGTGTAACAAATCTGCACATGTACTCCCTGAATCTACAATAAAATTTAAAATAAAATGTAGAGAGACCTCCATCTCTACAAAAAATAAAAAAATTAGGAAGGCATGGTGGTGCACGCCTGTAGTCCCAGCTACTCAGGAGGCTGAGGTGGGAGGATCACTTGAGTTCAGGAAGTTTAGGCTGCAGTGAGCCATGATGATACCACTGTACTCCAGCCTGGATGAGAGAGAGACCCTGTCTCAAAAAATAAAAAAATCAAAAAACGATGAGCCTGGATCTGAAATGTTACATTATCTGAAGACAGAGCGAAACTGGAATACTGGAGAACTAATTGATCAATTTTCTTCTTGGAAAAGTTGATATTGCCTGAAAATTCTCAACTCTGTTTATATTAAACAGCATTAAATGCATACCAGCCCTGGATTAGATATGTATCTTCAAATCTGTAAGCATCCATTTGCCCAACCTGAATGTCACAACTAGAGGGAAACAGGCATGGCATAAGCCAAACCGTTAGAAAAAGCAGGACACAGCTCTTCGTGCAAGGACAATAGTCTTGAACAGAAGGAAGCAAACCTGAGTACAGTTCTCCAGACTCTGAGAAAACCTGCTGTCTTCAAAGAACAGCCCCAAGACTATTACGAGGGACCCCTCTCTCATTGTTTAGATCATTATTTTTATGCCAAACTGTCGTAATAGTTGACATTTTGTTATGCACCCAACAGGTGGGTAGCTTGGAAGATAACAACCCAACGACCACAATCAAAAAGGATTTAGCAAGGGAACGTTATTACTTTTAACAAGTGAGGTAAACACTGGGGCTAGTTCCCAAAGCAGTATCTCCCTAGCTAGGTCAGGCTATAGAAGCTGTATTAGGGTTCTCTAGAGGGATAGAACTAATAGGATGGATATGTATATAAAGGGGAGTTTATAAATAATATTAACTCACACAAACACAAAATCTCACAATAGGCTGTCTGCAGGCTCATGAGCAAGGAAGCCAGTCAAGTCCCAAAACAGAAGAACTTGAAGTCTGATGTTCAAGGGCAGGCAGCATCCAGCACGGGAGAAATATGTAGGCTGGGAGGCTAAACCAATCTAGCCTTTTCATGTTGTTCTACCTGCTTTATATTCTAGCCATGCTGGCAGCTGATTAGATGGTGCCCATCCAGATTAAGGGTAGGTCTGCCTTTCTCAGCCCACTGACTCAAATGTTAATCTAATTTGGCAGCATCACCACAGACACACCTAGGATCAATACTTTGCATCCTTCAATCCAGTCAAGTTGACACTCAGTATTAACCATCACACAGGCATAGGCTAATGAGGTGTGATCCAACTGGATCCTGCAATGAGGTGATGCCAGAATTCAATCTGATTGGATCTTAAATCCTGCCCTAGGGTCTCTGCTTCTTAATTCTGACCCTCCTCCTGCATCCCAGAATTTAGGTTCCCCCTGTGGTTGCAGGAATGGTTAATATGCATATGCTCAGATTATGTGACCAGAGGATCCATGGCAAATAAAAACAACTTACACCTCTGTTACATAAAATTGAACCAGATTGGTCTGGTGCAGCTGTAATTTAAGTGCTTACCATGCCCCAAACACTGTTTTAAGCACTTTATCCATATTATAGATGAGGAAATAGACACAGAGATTAATTGGCATGTTGAAGACTATGCAGCTCGTAAATGACAGCCAGGATTTGAACTCAGACTTGAATTCAGAGTTCATGCCCTGAAGCCTGGTGCTGTACTGCCTCCTATCACACATAAAGAGGCTTCCGTCAGCTAGGCTGGCTCAGGCCCTGTGTGGCCTGGGGTTTCATCCTGTTGCTTTTCTGGGAGGCAAACCCTTGACAAACAAATCAAGCTGCCTCTTGCTATTATGGTAGGGAAGACAGAAGGCTTCAAAAAGCCTTGCAGTGTTAATATCTTTGTTTACTTTGTCTTGGTTATCTTTTCATGCACCCTCAAATCCTGTTGTGAAGAAATAAACTGAATTTAGGCCAGCTTTCTGGGCACTGTTTTGAGGGCTCAAGGGATACTCAGTGATTCGGCATAGAGTTGGTAGTCAAGAAATGTTTGCATCAATGACAACTAGTGAATCAGTCAGTTCAAAAGAATGTCTACGTACCTATTTAGTGACCACCTTATCTTATTCATTATATACACATATCTTCCCTTGTCACACTTCAGTCACTTTATTATTTACTGCATTTGCCACACTATTCTTCCTTCATGGCCTTGCTCACGTTGTTAGCTCTCTTAGATGAAAGCCCTACTTTTTCAAAGCTGCAAGTTTAAATCCTACTTAAGTCCTACTACATCTAGGACTAACTCAAGCATAGCTTATCTTTACTGGAGAAAAGTAATTTATCTGACCTCTGATATTGTACATCGTCATCACTAAACACTGAAGTTGGTTCTGCATATGTCTTATTGTGTAACAGTAAGTTGCTTAAGGGAAGTGTCATTCCTGTTTTATTTTTTTCTGTCCTTCTTTGTGTTTTATGTGGTATAGAGTGGCATCCAAAAATAGATAGTACTGGGTTTGAATAGTGAGTATTTGTAAATGAACCTTGTATTCCATATATTATAGTACTTATCAGCTTTTGATTTACAATTCATCTTTTATCAACAGAATATCTCAGTAGTTAGCCATCTGCTTGGAGTATTTTGAAATGTTTTCTTACATTTTCCCCTGTGTACATAATTGTATGTGCTTTTTATGGGAATTGATAGCTGCAATGAAGAAATCACTAACATTTATTAGAAATGAGAACAATTTTACCTTGGTATCCTAGAAAAATTGAGATTATTAGGGTGCAAAAAAAAAGTACATATCAAATTTACGCTAAGCATGTTATATTTTTAAAGAAAAATTATGCATTTAATGTAAGAGTTCAAACCCATATTTGTTGTGGTTCTTTTATCAGAAAGAAGACTCAGTCAGAGTTGCAGTGTAGACCTTGGAAATTTCTGAATTTAGTTATTAGTGTATGGACATCATATGTAAGGGAATTAGAAAAAGAATTATTCTGATTATTCAAAGAAACTCTAAAAGAAAATAATGGATATTATACTTAATTATATATTTTAAAGACATTTATATTACCTTACTGTTATGTTATATTTTGCAACTATTCTACATATATTTATATTTGAGAATGCAATTGAACTAGATGTAGCATTTTATTTTCTGTCAACATTGCTCCCATATTGTGATCATTTTCTATTTTAAAATGGCATTTAAAACAGAAATATATGTGTATATATGTAACATTATAATGCTTGTAAATACATAAGCCCACATTGTCCTGTGTCAGAGCACATTGCATTTAAAGAATACCTCAACCGGTCCAACAGTATTAACAGTATTCATTCTTTACTTTTAACTCACTTTCAATCCTTTATGTGAGTCGATAGATTTTTTTTTATTATTATAAGTTCTGGGATACATGTGCAGAACATGCAGGTTTCTTACATAGGTATACGTGTCCCATGGTGGTTTGCTGCACCCATCAACCCGTCATCTACATTAGGTATTTCTCCTAATGCTATCCCTCCCCTAGGCTCCCACTACCCAACGGGCCCCAGTGTGTGATGTTCCCCTCCCTGTATCCATGTGTTTTTTGTTCAGCTCTCACCTGAGTGAGAACATGCGGTGTTTGGTTTTCTGTTCCTGTTAGTTTGCTGAGAATGATGGTTTCCAGTTTCATCCATGTCCCTGCAAAAAACATGAACTCACCTTTTTATGGCTTCATAATATTCCATGGTGTATATGTGCAACACTTTGTTTATCCAGTCTATCATTGATGGGCTTTTGGGTTGGTTCCAAGTCAAATCCCACTATTGTGAATAGTGCTGCAATAAATATAGTGTGCATGTGTCTTTACAGTAGAATGATTTATAATCCTTTGGCTATATACCCAGTAATGGGATTGCTGGGTCAAATGGTATTTCTGGTTCTAGATCCTTGAGGAATTGCCACACTGTCTTCCACAATGGTTGAACTAATTTACACTCCCACCAACAGTGTAAAAGCATTCCTGCTTCCCCAATCCTCTCCAGC